>CABHPR010132142.1:0-16722 GCA_902168415.1 Peromyscus melanophrys | reverse complement strand
TGTGTGTGTGTGTGTGTGTGTGTGTGTGTGTGTGTGTGTGTGTGTGTACATTCATGCCATTGTACTTATGGAGGGGGTTGGATGACAATTGGCAGGAGCTGGTTCTCTCCTTTCACCACATGGGTTCTGGGAATTGAACTTGCGGCAAGGATTGGTGGCATTGGTGGCAAGCACCTTTACCAGGAACCGTCTTGTTATTGGTCCACCTTATTTTTTTAAAGATTTATTTATTTTTATTTTATGTGCATTGGTGCCTTGCCTGCATGTGTGCCTGTGTGAAGATGTTGGATCCCCTGGAACTGGAGTTACAGACAGTTGTGAGCTGCCATGTGGGTGCTGGAAATTGAACCTGGGTCCTCTGGAAGAGCAGCCAGTGCTCTTAACCTCTGAGCCATCTCTCCATCCCCGGGTCCACCTTACTTTTGAGACACTAAACTGGAAGCTTGCTGGTTCTACTAGACTGGATGACCAGGAAGCCCCAGGGATCCTCTTGTTTCCATCATTCCAGTGCGGGGATTGCTGGCATGTACCACCATCTCTGAATTTCTATTTTTCTTTTGAGTCTGGGGATTTGAACTTGACTTCTCATGCTTACACAGCAATATTTTAGTGGCTGAGCCATCTGCCCAGCTCTTGGTTCTGCATTTTGAGTATATGCTTTCATACTATCTGCTGTACAGTTATCATGTCCTCTGTGTGGCATTTGCCTCACCAACATTTTCAAGCCCAGCGCTCAGCCTGAGCTCGTCTCTGAAACCACACATCACCTCTGTTCTGCCAGCAAGTAGCATCTCCAGGGATGGCCCATGACTGTCAGGAAAAGATGCTAAGCAAAAGAGGCTTACATTGAAATAGGGTATATATTGACATCGACAAGCATGTGGGCTAAAGTTGAAGTTGGCATCACTGGCAAAAATGTAAAGGCAACACAGTTGAAGAGCAGATGGCATCGCATTGAAAGGTTTCCCAAACTTCCAGAAGCCAAAGCTAGCAAACGGAAACATTTCTATTTCAATTCACTTGCTTTGGGGGGCAATTGACTTAGAACCACAGGTAATATTTCAAAGGTCATAACAACATTGCTGAGTAAACATGGTGGGAAGAATGAGTTGGAAATGGATTCCCAAATTATTCTCCCCAAAATAGATTATTTCAAATCTAGCAAGGAGACGAATATGCTCAAAGGCTGCAGAAAGCTTTTTGTTTTTTTCCTGATAGTGCACGGAGATGACTGCTATAGCGGAAACCACTGACTGGAAATATTAGTTCTCCATCACTTTGTGACTTCCACAAATTTGCCTCTGTCCCTAACCTTTGACAAATCTGTTCCTGGTGTCCACTCAAATCCTCACAGATTCCTTAGTCTTGGGTCCCTGGTGGGATGGTGTTGGGGGACAGTGAAGAAGCACTGTATCAGGGACTGGACAGACCCCATGATCTCATTACTCCCCTCTCTGAGCAGCAGATGACACATTCTGGCTCCTCTCCAGGGCTAATGTGATCACAGGAAAGCAAGGGATGTATAGAAAGTGAGCTCAAGAATCAATATGCTGGGCTCTGCCATCTCCGACCAGTCGACTTGACCTTTGCCCCCACTTTCACGATCTACAAAAAGTAGCCGTACCTTCCTCAGTCACGTCTTGACATCCCAATTGTGGAACGCCAGGCATTTAGTAAATGTCCAATATATGTTGGATGTCATTATAGGTGCAAAAGTCCACTTTGGAGAATTGTGAGACATGCCATTATCTTTAAGGTCTGCTCGTCATCATTGCTCATGGGCCAGCTAGAACAAGTCAGAGATGGATGTAATACACAATATTGGTAAACTGTTGTGCACTGTTTAAGTTTGTTGAAAGCAGACCCTGGAAGCAAATAGGGCTCACTTGTCCCAAAGTCCAGTATGCTTATCTTCATTGTCTTCCAAAACTCCTTGTCCTGAGGCAAGTTGGCCCCCTAATTTTGTAACGGGGAGAAAGGGCATCATAGCAGCCTATGAGTAAAATCACCGCAGCCTTGAGAACAGTTAGAGGGTAGACCATTACCAAATATAGGTGACTGCTGTTTGTCCCATCATATAAACATGCCTTCAGTGGAACTAGACTCCCAGTTGGGCACGGCAGCATAACCGCTTCTTCCCCGTCACCCTCTGCTGCGTGTTATAAGCCCCGAATTGGATAATGGTCCTTTTACTTGCTCTCTCAATCGAGCAGTACCAGTTGTTTGTACTTGGTTTGATGATGATATCTGTCTGTCTGTCTGTCTACATAGTACTTGCTGCTTGTTCTTTTATTTTTACTTGCTATATGTGTAATAAATCTATTCACTAAAAATGGAAAGTAAGGCTATCCCAGGTTTGTAATGGACCCTAGCTAGTGGTATTGTTTTGGTAGGTGAAGACATGCTGATGGAATTAGGTAGGTCACTTGGGGTGAGTCCCTGCAGGTATTTTGTTCTGGACCCCTTCCTGGCTGTTTCCTGTCTTCCAGGAGGTGAGTAGCCTCTGCACCTACTCCCAACATCCTGAGTGTCTGCCTCTTCATGTCCCCAGAATCAATGGACCCAAGGGCTATGGACTGACCTCTCTAAAACCAAAACAAAATGAAATCCTTCCTCTCTTACTAGATCGTTCATTGTCAGGTAGTTCGCCACACCAACAATAGTCCGACTGATGCACAGTCCTGGTTAAGTAGGGAAAGGAGAGACAACTCTGTAGTGGGGACATCATGGACACACGCCTCTGCCACCTGGACTGTGTTCTGCCAGATTTAACCTCCCCCCGTGAAAATGTCTGACTATCACCAAAAGTTTGTGTGTTGGAGATGTAATACTCAACTCAACAGTGCTGGGAGATGAATCCTAATAAGAAGGTCATTTGTACTCACAAGGAGTGGATTTGTGCCGTTATCACGGGAGTAGGTGTGTCTAGATCAGCTTGTTCTAACAGTGAGCTGGCCTCCCCTGCTCTCTCATTCCTGCCCTCCCGTGCCCTTCTGCCTTTGCCACGAGATGACACATCATGGCCTCTCCAGATGCTAGCACTCCGCTTTTATACTTCCCAGACCTTCAGAGTCATACGCTAATTAATTTCTGTCCATTTCAAATCATCCAGTGTCAAGCTCTTTGCTAGAGCAGCAGCAAACAGAACAGACCACGACAACCCTGCAGAGTGTGACAGGGTGATCCTTAGGCTGGCCCCCAGGAGCCTGGTCTTGAAGGGTTCACTCTTCTCTGGATGTGTTGGAAAACCTTAAATAAGTACCTGACTGTCTCTGGGCCTTAGTGTCCTCTGGTGGTGCTGGATGAGATCAGTCCTTCTCAAACTTGGGGTGTAATCCATGGACCATAGGACAGAAGTTCCAGGAGAGCTGCCTTCTGAATAGATATCTATTGTCAATTACAATCCAGTACAGATCTGTATGTTCCCACTTGAGAAACACTCTCCAACCGAATGATAGCTATGAAAACGCCTTTCAGTTGCAAACTGTACTTGTCTTTATAAGAACAATTACATCTATGATTGAAACAAAAGCATAAAAAAAACTCATCCTCAAAGAATCTGTGCCCAGTCGTGATGGCACAGGCCTGTAACCTTGGCATTCACGAGGCTGAGGCAGGGGAACCATAGGTTCAAGCTCAGTGTGGACTACACAGAGCCAATCTAGGCTCTCTGGAAATCCTTATCTCAAAAACAAAACCAAACAAACAAAAAGGAGGGGGAAGATGGCAGGAGAGACTGGAGGCAGGGAAGGAATGGAAAGAACTTGTGGCTCCTGGTGATACAGCAGTGGACCCCCCAAGATGCCACAAACCGTAGAGAATCAGTGGACCGAGTGCTTGCCAATATGCTTTGGACACAAGCCCACTCTCACAATCTGTTAGATATGTGTATATTTATATCTGGGGGGCCTAGCTATTCCTTCTCTTCATGTCCCATTTTGTCACTCCCAGCCCCTCTGGTGAGCTAGACAAGACAGCCCCCCCCCTCTCAATTTCTCTACCAGGGATCCTAGAGTAAGCCTGGGCTGGGATTAAAGACAGGCCGGAGTCAGCCTAAAGCCCTACCTCTCACCTCCCAGTGGTGCCAGGGTCTTGTGTCCTGGACTACTCCCAGTAGAGTTTCCGTATCCAGCAAAGAGGAGAGCAGGGCCTCCGAGGCTAAACCTGCAGCTGCCCCTCTAGGTATATCCTCTAGAAAGTGGCCACTGGGCTCCAAGCACCCCCTCCCCCACTTCCTGTGGCACCTGTCTCCTTCCATGCCAGGTGAGCTCACCTGGGGAAGACAGAACTTGTTCTGCAGGTGTTGCTGACAGGAAGGAGAGAATGCTGGGGAAGGATGGGACAGGACAGGTGAAGATGCCCATCCTTATCCTTTCTCTTTCCAGAGAAGGCCTGGTCCAGCTCAGAGGAAAGGGTGAAGGGAGGCTCTAAGAGAGGCTGTGTGTGCCAGAGAAGACCGCCATGCTCAATCTCGGTCAGGGACTGACTATCTTATGACCTCACTGTCAGGGATGCCAGCTTACTCACTGAGAAGTAGACAGGATCCCTGTGGCTGAGAAACTTGGAGAAGGTTACACGGAAAGAGTTCCTTTGGAAACTAAAACACAATGTGTCCTGAGCATAAGTGTGAATTCACATGGAAGCACAAACTCCCAGCCCTGTGTGGGACATCATTCCTGTACCTATCTCATGCACAGTTGAGCAGGCTTCAGAAGCCTTCAAGGGCTTGCTAAAACACAGGCTACTGGGCCCCACCCACATCTCTGACTCAGCAGTACCAGACTGGGACCCAAGAGTGTGCGTTTTCAACACATTCTTAGCACCTGATGCCGCCAGCCTGGGCCACACAGTTGGGAACCACTAATAGCTCCTGCTTCATGTATTTGTTCATGTCCTAGCTCAGGAGCTTTAGCTACTCTTAAACATGGGTCAACCAAATCCCCGCACAGGCATGCCAGGAAGGTCTCAAGGAGAATTTGCCCTGGCCCCAGGCAGTTCCACGGTAGAACCTGAAACAGGATCTGAAAGTAAGTCAGGAATCCTGTTGAGTCAACCTTCAGCCACGCTCACACACACAACCACAGCACGCTCTCGTACACACGCCCATCTCACACCTGCATGACCTAGTGACTAAATACAAAGACACTGGAGCTAAACTACTGACATTGGTCAGCTGCCCAACTTTCTGAAGTGTGTGTGGCCTTGGACAGGTCGCCGAACCCCTCTGACCTTTGGTTTCCTCATCAAGGAAATTAGGGGCAATAATGATACCTCACAGTGTTGCTGAAAGACTTGGTGAGATAACGTAGAGGTCAATGGGGACTGTAGTTCTGAGCAGTGGGCTGCAAACTCCCAACAAAGACTCACATAGAGAGCAAGAGCCTAGACTCTAATGGCAGATATGCTTCTGACTCCCTCACTGTGTACCTACAAGCTGGTCCTTAGGTTGCTCAGGCCTCACCGTCCCTATCTGTCCTATAGGGAATAAGCTGCAACATTTATCAGAACTTCCTTCAAGCATTGCCTCCCTGTGGGTTCATGCCCAGTGGTGCGAGGTAGAGGCAGTATCCACAGAGCCATAGGTCCAGTACATGGCCCAGCTTTATCCTCCCTGGAGCTGTAGATGCTGCTCATCTTCCCTTAGCAAGAGACTGTCAGAGACTTGCCACCTCCTCCATAGCTCCTCAGAGAGCCCTGGGGCTGCCGAAGTTCTGGGAAGAGATACTGGAGAAGACCCACAATAAGGACCTTAGTCCTTGGCCCTGCCTTTCTACCATGCGCCTAGCATCTTCTCAACACAGCCCCCAGCAGTGGGGAGCACAAGAGAATATGGAGGCTCCCAGAGGGGATCCTCACCTGAGGTACCAGAACGTGAAATTCCAGGTTTCTTGCCAGGAGCTATGACAATCTGGGACTCAGACATGAGAAATGTCTGCACGTGGCCACCGCTTTCTTCACGTTTTTGCTTCAATATCATCGTCTCTATAATACTTGAAGCCAGCCTTGCCCCTCCGTCTCAATGCTCCTTATGTACCCAATTTTCTTTTCTTTTCTTTTTTTGTAGGTCTTGTCTCCTTCCCTCTTAGTATATATGGATACATATATACATATATATATATTACTACTATGTCCGTTGTTTATTATGCATGTATCTCTTTCCATATAGAAAGTAAGCTCTCTGTGGGCAGGGAACTGTTTCATGTTGTTTATCTGAAAAATCAACACATATGATAGGCTGGGGCATGGTAAGAACTCTTCTTGCCTCTGCCCGCCACATTGTCCTGAGTGTATGGAAGACTCTAAAATGCAAGGTTGGCCAGACCCCGCCCCTGCCAAGTCTCTCCCAGTAAGCTACATAATACACTTCAAATGCCTGGACCTCCTCAGTCTCTCACTCCTACGGCTTCATCTCTTAGGTCACTAACAGGTGCCTTGCCCTCTGGAAAGCGTCTCTCATGCTCCTGCCTTTTCTGTTGTAGCTCGTCTCTTTCTGACCTCCGGCACCTCTGAAGGCACACAAACCTTTAATCAGCCCCTCTTCTCTGCTTAACTCCCCTCTCGGAAGCCTTTTCCAAAGAGATGATGACTTAAGCACTCTCTGCCTCTCTCTGATCTACCCTGACCCTTGACTTCCTCAGTGCTTCCCAAACTCTCTAAAGAGACTTTGGCCCAGGGCATCTGAGGAGCTTGTTCAGGGTACCTGCAATCTTTGTATAACTGTTCCTCAGAGAGTCAGAGCCCCCTTGAGGGTGGGGACCCACCACTTCTTAGTGATCTTTGTGCCTCCAATGCCCAGCCATAGCGCAGTTTCATGACAGAGCCATGGATGAGGGACTAGATATCCACAAAGGCTTCCACGCATAGGCACTATCATCTACATTAACAAATGTCCTACAGAGAAAGTGTTTCCTAATGGCAATATTGTGTGCTGGGATCCCAGCTTCTTTCGCCTTAGGCTAGAATTCTATCACCTGGATGAGGCCAGACTCATTATTATCACATGGAAAACTCTATCACATCTTCATCTTGCTGCCTGCCGTCTAGACCTACTGTGCCTGTGCATATCTACCCATCTAATCTGTCACCTGTACAAATGCATCCCCTAGATACTGCCTCTGTGCCTGTCTTCTGTGAATCTGAGACAGCTCGGAAAGGGATCGACTCAGCCAGCACAGCTGTAGTCCCAGACCCATGAGCCAGATGGATTGATGGGGTAACTTAGAGCTTTGGAACCTCAAAGCCCTCGTCTGTAAAAGGTGGGGTGACAATGATGGCTTCCTCATAGAGTTGTGAGATTAAATCAGCTGATTCCCTGTAAGCACTGGTGACAGTGAACATTTGTTACATGATGGCACTTCTTACAACTCTCATTCATATCATGCCATTCACGAAAAGATCTGAACAGCTGAACAAATGCCATACAATTGAACATGATCAAATATGTATTTGAAAAGAAATGGAGAGAAAGTAGAACGAGGTTAGGAAAAGAATCAACCTGGGGGCGTGGCATACACATATACACGATGCCTTCGGCCTTGGCGTGCCTGAAAGTCACATAAGCAAAGGACATGCCATCAGTTAGAAGCTTCAAGACATCTGGGACATGGACATAAACCAAGGATTCCTGAGTATGCCTCTCTCTCGGTCCTTCACAAAGAGGACCCCAGGAGACCCTATGACAGGGCAGAGGACCAGGTTGACTTTTACATGACATTCCCTCCAACCCACCTACTAGAAGGCCCTGTGGCAACTGTTCAAGAAAAATGACAAATAACGATAGCCAGCACTTACTATACGCTGAGCATCAAATTCCCCAAATAAATGCAGGAGGCAAGCACTATTCTTACCTTTGTCATACCGTGGAAACTGAGGTCTGGTAAAAATCACTTGCCCAAGGACACACAGACAGCAAGTGGTAGGAGGTAAACCCAAGTTTCTCTGCTACTAGAGTCCAGGTTGATAACTACTTCTTCTCCTGCCTCCTGTAAGGTCACGTGTGGTGCAGCAAGTTCAATGTGCAACTCTCTGCTAAGATGCGTTATTTTAAGGACAGCAGGAGCTTTGAGCACAGAGACTGCACAGCTTGCCTGATAGGCAGTCTATGCTCAATAGTATTTCTTCAAGCTGAGCCAACAGTCAGGCGGGGGCATCAGGCATTTCCGGACTGAGTTCTCTGAAGCAATCCTGCACCTTGATAGTTGTGAGTTGTTCATGCACAGCAGAGTCCTGGGCACCCTTTCGAGCAGGGCAGAAGGGGTACTTAGACGGATGAAGAAGTCCTAGGGGAGATGCTCACAGAGCACCAGAGGGTAATCCTAGACAGGGCATTTCCCCACTGAAAACAGTCTACAAACCCTCCAGTGTGGTAAATTCCCCACCATCGAGCCAGGCCTGCAGCTATTTCTGTCTGGAATGCTTTCAAAGCAGGCGTTACCAATTGCCACTGTGGCCATTTAAAAACTCTCAATAAAACACCCCTAGAACATCTAATTTAGGCAATATAGCTTCCCAGTGAACCCTCCAAGATGAATTAGTTGCAAATTGCACCCGCAGGTAACTGAATGATTTGACCTGCTGTATTAAATTGTTGGAGAAAAACCAATTGAATGCTGGGGGCCGTCTGCCAACGCTGATGATCTCGGGTTTCGGGTAGTTGATCTTAAGTCCTGCTTTCTGACAATAATTGGGCAGTAGGATCAATTGTCTGTTACAGTCAATCCTAGAGCATGACAATAAAGCCATATCAACAGCAGAGAGGATAATACTGATCTTTCTCTTCTCCCTTGCAGGGGGCCAAGCACAAGCATCCAGTATGCCCAGAAGTCACATGGAGTCATTCAAACTCAAGTTCCGAAGAAAGGGGGGATGGTAGTGGCAAAATCTATATACCTCTTAAATGTATCTGATTTCCCAGGAGACAAGCCTTTCCTGCTAGCCCTGATTTATAGTTTTAAGTGCAGAGAGTTTGGTAGACAAGCTTCTGGAGAGCCCTGGCTTCTGGGTCATAGAAGAAGAGTGACAGGAATAGTTCCAAAGGGCAGGACTAGGTGCCCAAATGGTTAAGGGCCTTTGTAACAGGCCAGACTTAAGGTCCCATCCAGCTGCACAGGGATGATCAAACTTTAATGAGCCTTTATATGCCACCTCCGAGACTGGCCACAGGTACACTGCCTCTCTAAGTGCTGGCTTGATCCCAACCGCTTTAAGATGTAAGCCTTTGTAGAAACAGGCTTGTGGACCGGTACAGGGTTTTCTGGGACAGGGGGTCAATCTATGTGGTGGGAGCTGCTGGGAAATGACTTGAAAGCCAACAGATCACTGGGGTGTTGCAGAAGCCCCCAGTCCTGTTGTGCATTGCAGTATGAGGAACAAGAGGAAAAGGGGGGGAACCTTGGGTGGCAATTTAGGGAATTTAGACTTTATGCTGGAGCTACTGAGGAGTCAGAGGTTTTCAAGGGAGGTTAAAAATGACAGTGTGGTTGAGAGGTCAAATGTAGGGTCAGACAACGCGGCTTTGATGCTTGCTCTGAAGGTTGCTAGTAAGGTGAACCATGTCAATAATATCTCTGAACCTCAGACAGTCATCTAAGAAATGAGACGACAGGAGGGATACCATGTAAAATTGTTGTGGAGATTACGCAAACTTCTCACATGACGTGGTTAGAAGAGTCCCTGGTGCAGTCACCACTCCCTCAGTGTTGGCCTGTTTCCTCATGAGCAGGCTACTCGGTGGCACTGAGCAGTTGTGCTACTTCAGGCCTGGCTCTTGAGCGCTTTCTGAGCATGCTCCCCGTTCATCCTCAGAAATCCGTGAACTGGGTGTGACTTTTCTCCCACTTCACAGATGAGCAAATGAAGGCTCAGAGACTGTGAGGGAGCAGAAAGTAAGCAGCGTTTCTGTGTGGGGGAGATGAATTAGAGGGGTAATTTGGAGTAGGGTGAGCCTAGGGGACAGGCAAGGGGTGGAGTCAGAGGCTGTGGGGAGCTGGACAAAGAACAACAGCAGCAAGAAAAATAGGATGAATGGGTGTGGCCTGGGCCTCTGCTCCTCTCAGCAGAGCTGGAGCTCTTAAAGGCCTACCTGGGCCTCCATCAGCATTGAGAGAGTTATGCCTCATGCTGGAGGTAAAGAGCATTCCCTGCTTAGCAGGCGCTAGGACCAGGGTTTGATCGCTAGCAATGAAAGGAAACAAGACACTTCTTGTGAACACCAGGAGACAGAGGCAAGAGGATTTCAGGTTCCAGTACAGTTCAGGCTACATAGTGCGACTGTGTCTCGACAAACAACAATCGGTGACTCAGGCCTTGCTAGAAGCTAGATAGAAATGGGATGCGGTAGCTCTATGTTCCAGCTATGGCCAGGGCAGCACCAAGCAAGAGATGAAGCATAGACGTGGCATGATTGGGGTCAATGGCCACTGACTTTGTTGAGCGGCCTGGTCCCCTCGTCCTCAGCCCCTAGTTTATCTCACTATGAGTTAAACAGCTGCCTGCTGTTTCTGACTAGAGTTGATCATGAAAGCATGGGAAGGGGAGTCAGAAGCAAGTTGAAAGTGCTAGGCGGAGATGTCCTCAGCCAACCAAACTTCTATCTGCCTGTCACTGATACAGCCTACACAGTGTCGCCAGCTCCACGCCCCCAGATCACTGTGACCCTGACACAGAGACTGCCTTCCTCTTTCCCACAGAGATTCATGGTGCGTTGGGGCTGAGCACCAAAAGGTAGGGCTGGCTGAAGGAGAGAATCCTTTTTGGCCACCACCACCAGCCACAACTCTTGCTTCCTACTCCCACCCCTACCCAGGCAAGCTCCCCAGTGAAGACTGAAGAAACACAGGCAGCTGGTCCCAGTCTGGTGTTTGGGGTGGGCCAGTGGAGGGCATGCTGGCAGCCCCTTGCATGTGGGTGCAATGGGAAAGCTCTTCCACATATCATCCACGTGACAGAAAATGGAAGGAGTTCATCTAAGTGGAAGCAGATCTAGGGCTGAGTCTCCCGTCACTGTTTCCTGTCTAGGGTGGATACTGGCAAGCTTTTTTTTTTTTCTTCTCCACTCTAGGATGTGGGATTCCACTAAAAGTTGCTGGCTCATCCCTTTCCAAGATCCCAGCTAGGGTGCACTGGAATCAGGGGGAGTGGCTATCCTAGACCCTGGCTCTGTGCAGTGTCCATGGGTCTTGTCTTTATCTGAGCATCCACAGACAAAAGCCATTCTCAGCAAGTCAGGGTGGGCTTTGGAAGCAGACAGCCCCAGGTTGGAAACTCCAGCTCTGTCACTAAATGACTGTGTGATCCTGTGTGCATCCTGTGCTTAGCCACAGAGGCCCCCTCTCAATAATCAGGGAGAATACTACAGTCCTTGGAGGTTTAGGGAGGGTTGATGAGAGTGTGTTTAAAGGACCTTAAGTCGTTCCCTGCTCACCCCTATTTTCATTAGCTGGGGATGCTGCCACATCAAAGAGCAAGCTTGGCAAAGAAGGGGACAACTGCAAGGGGACCTCCAGGACCTCTACCTCACCAGAAGGCCAAGGGCACAGTGAGGACCTCAGATGCAAATGGAGAGAGTTAGACACAGGTCTGAGGAAGGGGAGGTAGAGGAAAAGGGGACCTTGGAATGGAAAGGAAGGGAAAGGGGGGAAGGAGAAAGGAAGTTTATTATTCTTCTTGCAAACCAATCACAGGGCTCCTGGAGTGTCGAATTCTAGCTCCTGCAGCCAGATGTGACCTGTTCCTGTTATCATGGAATATTAATCAGAGGGGCCCTTGGGTAATTGGGGAGTTTTGATTAGAGAACTAGCCCTTACAATAATAAGCAGGCAGGAGCCTGGGGATAGCCACCCCACCCCTGGCCACCTACCTCTTAGGCTCCATGTTTTTGAAGCCCAGGGCCCCAGACTATAGCGTCAGAATGCAGAGAGGGGCATGGCCCCATTGCTGGTGTGGGGACCAGGATTGGATGGGGGTGATGGAGGCTGCAGGGACAGTTGGCTACAAGTTGGACTGTACTGGAGTTCTGAGGGCCTGGGGCTGGCCTGGCTCCACTCACCTCCCCATCAATCATCACATTAGTTGTTCTCTGGGCTTTCCCTCTCCAGGCCCCTTTCCAGCCAGCCCTCTGCCAGTACCCCTGCCTCAGGCTCAGGCCCTACTGGGACCCCAGCTCTGTTGCAGGCTGCACATGGCCCCCGGGCTCTGTATATTTAGATGGTTAATGAATCTTCCTGTTTGGCTGGGCCAGGCTAGAGCCCAGGATAAAGGGAATGAGGGCAAAAAATGGGGAGAGTGCAGCCCAATTGGCCCAACTTTGGATACCTTCTTTCTCATCATAGGGAGCCCAGACTAAAGATGAGAGTCAAGAATATCCAGCTTCAGGCATCTAGGAGGTTGCTTCCCACCTGATACCTGTTGCCCCAGGAGATCACAGTGGAAGAACAGAGACCTAAATTCCAGTCCCAATTCTTCTTCCCTCCTGAACCTCCATGGACTCTTCTTTACAATGAAGGCATCAGATAAACTTTATTCTTTGACCAAACTCACTCAGCACTTATCATGTACCAGGCTTGGCATTGGGCAGTGGAGCACCAAACAAGAAAAGTAGAATGTGGTCCCTACACTTGGAGAGAGCATGGTTTAATGACAAAAACCAGATGCACGGCCATCCATCTCGTGTTGGGATTGGAGTTGCAATAGCAGTATTTAACAAGTATGATGTGCTCAGCACTCTGTAAGGGCTTGACATGCGCTATCTCTTGGCATCTTCTAGCATCTCCACGTCATGAGCTGAGTTCCTGAGAGGACCTTCTATGTACAATCTAATGTGAGTCAAATGATACACATGCAAAACTCCTGAGGGGAAACAGGGAGGACTTTTATAGGTGGTATTTATTATATGCTGCACTGACTTTAAAAATAATGTCACTGCCGGGTGGTGGTGGTGGTGGTGGTGGTGGTGGTGGTGGTGGTGGTGGTGGTGGTGGTGGTGCACACCTTTAATCCCAGCACTTAGGGGGCAGAAGCAGGTAGAACTCTATGAGTTCAAGGCCAGCTTGGTCTACAAAGTGAGTTCAAGGACAGCCAGAGCCATTACACAGAGAAACCCTGACTCAAAAAAACCAAAAAAAAGAAAAGAAACAAAAAAATGTCATTAGAGGGATGTGTACACACACACACACACACACACACACACACACACACACGTACTTATGTGTGTACGTATATGCATATGTGTGTACCCTAGCATGTTTGTGTATGTATGTGTATTTGTGTGTATATGTCAATTATGAAAAGCATTTGGAATGACTGGAATGACATAGGAGAAGTGTCTTCCAAGGTGTGTGCCAACGTTTTGATATTAGAAAACCACTTTGAAATACATAGTTGTGACTAACATCCCCATATACATGGTCTTCTCTGGTGCTGGAGCTCACTATCTAAGTAGCCTTCAGAAGGGCCTCATCTGTTCAAACTTCATCAGTGTGACAGTACAGAAAGGAGCCAGCTACTGTAGTGACATCCCATCAAACAGAACCTGGAACTCCAGTGACCCTACAGAGGATGGGAAAGAAACAGTCTCTGAGTCCTGCATGCAACAACACATCCTTTTTGCCCTCCCAGAAGTCTGGGCCTCTCTGGGAGCAAATGTACCCGCTTCAGGACTCGTTTTCTGGTGGGAAGAGGCTGGCTAAGTGGGGAGTAGATTGTAGGTGGAGAATATATTGGCTATTCACTATCGACCAGCTTTTTCTGAGGCCCAGACCAGAGGTACATACATTCTAGTAGGAAATGGTGGCTCCTCACATTGACACACACTTGCCGCTCGCTACAAAGGAGTTCCGCTCACATCATCCTATTCATATTCGGCAGATGTTAAAAGGCAGACCCGAGAGAAGAGATGACATTTGGGTATCTGTGGCAGAGTCACAGTTAGAAGCACGTCTCTGGATCTTGACTACAAGCTCTTGCAAGGGGCACAGTAACCTGGGAGTCATACCCAATCTTGCTAAGCTGGGGCCTGGAAGAGCTTGCGGCCCACCACTTTTGCCCTCCCTAATCCTCACTGCAGTCTGTGAGGTGGCATCTTCTGTCCAGCCTATCTGCTGGCTGTAAAAAACAAAAGTGCAGTAGAGTTTAAATAACTTGATTGTTAATCCCTCACTAGAACATGGCAAAGCTGGTGTGTGAACCATGTTAGCCTAATCCAGACATTGGACTCTTAACCACCACATTGCAACTGCTTCTGTAACCATATGGCCCCCATCAAGCTGATAACAGCATTTTGCTTCGCTAGTCTAAAATTTGAACTCTGGATTCAGGTCTTGTGGGTTGAAACCCATGCTACAACTTTCTAGCCATGTTCCTGGGAGCAGGGTACTTTCCCTCTCTGACTCTCCATTTCCTCAACCATAAAACAGGCTAATGTAATCATAGTCCTGTCGCAGATAGGGACCTCAGTGAGACATCAGTTCAACAGGAGGTGTCAATGAAGGAATACACATGCAGGGTTGAGCAAGGTGCCTGGCCCATCCTAGGTATTCAACAAATGTTAGTGTTTATTGCAGGGTAATATAATGGGATACTGAATCCCTGGATTGGCTGGACAGATATGTGAGCAGTGGAGGGCAGGAACAGAGCCCGGGGATGACTGTCCCAGCCCAGCCAAGCCCTTTCATTTGAATCAATATTTCAAAGGTTTATTGACATTGCCTTTGTGCTAAGGTGTATGCTGAGTATCCCTCAAGGTGAGAAGAAGTTGTAAGCAGGTTCCTGCCCTCTAGAAACTCACCATCTAGTGTAAGCACATGTAGGTGCTGAAGGCGTAAGCAGAAGTGCTGTGAAAGCCAAGAAGAGTACCAGCCTGGCTTCCAGGAGGGGCAGACACGCCCCTGAAAGATCAGTAGGAACTTGTCAGGCCAACGGCCAGGGCTTTCTGGCTCATGGATGTGCACATGGAAAGCATGGAGGCTTAAGGCTGTCTCCCCTGGTTAGGTGCCATGAGTAGGTCGGTGGTGTTGGGTACACAACGTAAACAGCTGTGTGTGTGCAGGGAGGGGTGGAGGGCGGAGGTGAGATGTTAAAGACATGAAAAGGTCTAGGTCACCCAGGGCCTTGTAAACCATGCTCAGCAGTGGAGGGATGACCAACAATTGGAAGGTAAACAGAGATGGACAAGGACCTTCCCCTCTTTCCCTCCTTCAGTGTTTATTTTTATTTCCTTGTAAAGTTCATTTCAGAAAATTCCTCCACCTTGTTCAGCTAAAGTCAAGGAAAGGGAGTTTGTTTGTTTGTTTGTTTGTTTGTTTTGTTGTTGTTGGTTTCCTTTTTCCACACCCCAGCTGGGACCAGAGTTCTCAGGACCTCGGAGGGCCCAGGCTTTGCTGGTAGGAACTTCCTGGAGTAGTGAGAATGCACACACCTGGGGAGGCCACAGAGGCCTTGGACTGGAGCAGGCTTGTTGGGGCTCAGCAAGCCTTCTGGGCTAGGGGAGGAGTAGTTTGGCCTGAATCAGGGAATGGGAGGCAAAAAGACCAGCTAGCAAGCCCTCCTGTTGCCTGTTTCAAAGGAGAATGGCTCCCTTCTCTGGGCAATGCCCTAAGTCACAGACACCTCTGGCCTTTTCTTTCCAGATTTCACACTCCCAGGCCCCACGGAGGGGTGCCTAGGAGAAACTAGAGCGCCAGAGAGAGAGGGATCCCTGGGCCCATAGTAAGCAAGCCAGATGGGAGGGGGACTGGTGGGTGTTGAAGAGGCAATGGACTGGAAGTCGGGAGACCTGGGTGCGGGCCAGTCCAGTGAACTCTCTGCGTGACTTGGGCAGTTCCTGCCCCCCCCCCCCTCCTCTGGGCCTCAGTTTTCCCATCCATCTAACAAGGGGGCCGGACTCCAAGGTCTCCAAACGCCCTAACAGCTTGAAAGATTCCATTCTCTTCTCTGAATCTGCCCAGGGGGAGGCCTTGGGGGCTGGGGCACCGGCAGGGGCTGAGAATTCCATAGCAATTTGCATGTGAAAGCATGTTACTGCCATGGCTATTAGTGTGTGCTTGGGGGACTGAAGACAGGGCAGGGACAGCTAACTGTCAGGCTGGCCAGAAAGGCCCTGGCGGCCTGGTAGGGGGATGGAGGGAGCCTGACATGAGGTGTACCCCTGGAGGCTGGACAGCGGTGCTCAGTACCCTGGGAAGTGGGAGGCCACTGGATCTGTAAGCCTCTGTAGCCTTGGATCGCCCGATTCAGAGTCTGCCACAAACCAGTGGGTCGAAGGCCCTTACAGATGTTGTCAAGCTGTTCTGCTGATGAATGGCTTCAGAGCTGTGTGAGGTGCCCCAGAAGAGCGGCCCCCAGGGAGAAATGCACACTGTTAGTGCACTTTTTAAGTCAGCTTTGAACTAGGCGTAATTCTCCCATGGCCCCATTTTCTTCAGCTGGTTTGGTAATCACCTTGAACAAACTTACCCAGTTTGTCAATATAAACATTACACATATGTAGATGTAGTTGGCTCAACCCCCTGCAGCCCCTTGATGTCCACACCTGCGCCTGCTCTCCGGTCTCCTCGTCTCCTTCCCCTCCCCCCTCCCCCATCTCTGTCTCTGTTTCCAACACAAGTGAGCAAGCGCCTGTGTGCCCATAGGAAGAGGCCTCTAGTCTCTGGGTCTCAGTTCCTTTATGACAGGTTTGGTCTAGAAAGGAGACAACAGGAAAATGCTCAAATTCAGCTAATGCGGTCT
>CABHPR010132141.1:0-14168 GCA_902168415.1 Peromyscus melanophrys | reverse complement strand
CGGCGGAGACGAGGTGTGGGTCGTGGGTCCCGCTGCACGTTGTCGCCGTTCGGAGACCCTGAGGCGTCGAGAGGGGCCCGGCCTGTCACACCAGTAATAGGAGAAGCAACTTCCATAGTGTCCTGCCGGTTCCCTGGTCCCTTCTGGAAGGAGTGGGGCTGAAGCCGCCGTGGCCGCTCAGAGACTTTGTCCGACCTAAGGGTCACAAACTTGACAGCCAGGCTGGCCTCCAACTCTCGATGGTTCTCCTGCCTCGGCCTCCCCAGTCTGGAAGTACAGGCAATCCCCATCGCGCCCAGCTTTTTATTTAGCTTTCTTTTTTTGTGTGTGAGAATAAATTTTACTGTAGCCCAGGCTGATTTTGAATTCCGGATCCTTCGTCTCTGGCTCCCAAGTACTGTTGGTTTTTAAGTTAAAAGTGTATTGCCATATGCAAGGCCTTGAGTTCACTCCTCAGCCCAGAAGGAAAAAAGTAAAAAGGAATTCAGAACAGGAATATGTCAAATGGCCAAATAGTTTGCATTTACCAGCGTGTATCCAGCTACTTGTTGAAAGCAAAAAATCAAGAGCCCATGAAATCGTTTAGCAGTAAATACAGTAAATGCAATTGAGCATCAGGATAGCCTCAACCAGATGTGTTCTGTTCCCTCCCTCGCCTATGGCCCTTCTCACCTTCTACCCAGTATGCTTTACTCATTTATTGTTTATTATTATTATTATTATTATTATTATTATTATTATTACTATTATTATTACTATTACTACTACTGCTACTAGAGACAAGGTCTCAGATATCCTAGGCTAATCTGGAATCACTCTGTAGCCCAGGATGACCTTGAATTTCTGAGGTCCTCCTGCCACTACGTCCCCAGTGCTGGGGAATGGAGATATGTGCCACCACGCCCGGCTGGTAGACAGTGAACCCAGGGCCTCATGTATGCTCAGCAGGCGCTCAATCAACCTAGCTACATCACCAGACCCTCTTCTTTTTAATCCTTGGCACAAAAAGAACCTATTATAGTTTCATTGGTTGTCTTAATAAAAGGTCAGTTGATTTTCTGAGCCTTTCAGACATTAACGTGGAGAGTCTTAATGATTATCAGGATTTACACATGATCACAACCAAAACAATAAAATGAACCGATGAATGAAACTTTTAACATTCTCCAAAACAGGAAGCTGCAATTTCTTGTGAAACATTTATTCCTATGCTGTATTCGTCTTGATCTCATCTGTTTATTCATTGATACTTTCTGAACATAAGAACAAATAATATATTGCATTATCTTCCAAGTCTTTTAAGGTTTTATTTACATTTATTTACTTATTTGTGTGTGTGTTGGGGGGCACACACCACAGTGTAGATGTCAGAGGACAGCTTGTGGGGATCAGTTCTCCTTTCACTCCGTGGGTCCCAGGGATTGAACTCAGGTCATCAGGTTGGAGCAATGGCCTTCATTCTCTGAGCCTTCTTGTTGGTCCTATCTTCCAAGTTTTAATCCCACAGTCACTATTTTTATTTCAACTACATGCTTGTTTTTGTTGTTGTTTGGTTGTTGAGACAGGGTCTCTCTGTGTATGTAGCTCTGGCTGTCCTGGAACTCACTTTGTATATCACACTGGTCAGTTATATTTTTATCATTCAACTAGGACATGTGTATTAAGCCACATACTCCAGCAACTTTGTGAATGAAATGTCAGAGAGTTAAGAATTACTTATAAAGGAAATATTATTTCATTGATCCTCCTCTAATTTCAGAAAATCACTTATTTCCTTAAAGCTGAACTCACCTCATGAAATGTGCAGCTTGTTGCTCACTGGAGGGACAGTCTGGCTGGTCCCGGCTGTTGGCACCGTGTGCTGGACGTCCTGTGCTGCCCTGCTGACATTTGATGCCGCCAGAGTAAATTACATTCTCTTACTCTGACTATCAGGTCAACATGTGCTCAGGCCTCCAGGGTGGAGACAGACGTGAAGTTCCTGGCCCTCCAAGCTTCCACTGTGGCCCTGCAGTCTGCCAAGATTCATGCAATGGGCATTACTCTCCAACAGGGGCATTCTGCAAACACTGGCTTAACCACTCCAATAATACAGAAATAAGTGAAAGATGAAAAAAGAAGGGAAGGAAGAGAAAGAGAGACATCTGTATTCACTATACTTTCTCCTCGACCCACCTGGAAAGCCATCTGCCATCTCAAGGATAACCAAGAGAGCTCCTGACGGTGGTTCAGCTGTTATCTCTGTTCTGTTTCCAGCCCATAGCAGCCTCCTTGTCTCCTTAAAGTTCCAGGGAAGATCTCAGTCTTGGGCTGTTCCCTATGTACTAGAGCGACGTCAGGTCCAGACTGGCCAGCAACTCGGATACCGTTGGAACTAGTGCTCACTCTGACAGATTTGACTTCTGCAAAGCAACCCCATGTTAGGAACTTTAGCGGCTGTTTTGAACCTCTGAAGGAGGACAGCGTAGAGGAGTAAACTTGGCACCAGCTTCCCTCTGCCGTCTCACTGACAAGGAAATGTGTCAGAGAAAGTTCTCCGAGTAAAAGTGACGGGGTTCAGGATGCGAAGTGAGTGAGATGCTCAGGGAACACCGTCTAGTGGCCTCTGCACCACAGACAAAGGTGAAGTTAGAAGTTAGAGCTGGAGACATGGAGATGAGTGGTCTGTCATACAGATATCATAGAACTGTAGACGGGAAAGAGAGCCCATAGCTGTGGAGAAGAACGTAAAGCCGAAAAAGCCAAGTCAAATGCTGCATTGTCTATTCAGCCATCTTGTTTTCTAAAAATTTTATTTCATTTTGTTGTGTGTGTGTGTGTGTGTGTGTGTGTGTGTGTGTGTGTGTGTGTGTGTGTTGTGCCATGACACATGTGGAGGCATGAGTTGGCTCCCTTCTATCACGTGGGTCCAAGGGACTGGACTCCAGTCATAAGGCTTGGCAGCTGAGCTGCCCTTATTCAACCGTTTTTATAATAACTTTAGAAATTTGAGTCTGGAACAAATTGAATTGGTTTTCCAAATGTATGGTGTCAGACTGTCGGAATTCACGTACAGGCCACAGACTGCATGTCTTAACAGCCACGTCTCACAAGACCGTGTTATTAAGCTTCTTGAGGTTGGATGATGCTTTTGAGCTACAAATGTGGAATTCTCCCTTTCTGAAGTCTCTCCCTTTCCTCTCCTCAAGCAGGTAGCAGGTTTGTTTTCCTTCCCTCAAGGGATCTTTATGGCAGGCTGAAAGCTAACGGTGCCTGCAAAACACCTCCCTTCCTGGCTCCTCCTTCCCTCCTTACTTTTTTCTTTCTTTCTTTTCCCTCTCCCTCCTTCCCTTCTTTCCTCTCTCCCTCCTTCCCTTCCTCCCTCTCTCCCTCCTTCCCTTCCTCCCTCCCTCCCTTCCTCCCTCCCTCTCTCCCTCCCTCCTCTCTCTCTCTCCCTCCCTCCCCTCTCACAGTTTTAGAAGTGTCTGTCCGTCCCTCCGGTGTGAAGGGCAGCACAGTTCACATCCTGGCAGCCAGGAAGGAGGAAGGGAATGGCGGTGCCCAGCGGCTTTCTGCTTCCCTCTTGTATTCAGCATGAGCCCTCAGCCCATGGGACGGTGGGTCTTTCTCCTCAGTTGATCCTCTCTGGAAATCCCTCACAGACACACCTAAAAGTACGTGATTCTAAAGCCAGCCAGGTTTATAATAAGGATTAACCATGGTGGGCTCAGCTGGTAAATGCCTACTGTGCACACACGGGGACCTGAGTAGAACCCCCCCCCCAATCCTCATTCTAAAACAGTTAAAACTAAAGCCAAACGGTGCTGCACGCTTGCAGTCCCTCCCAGCACTGGGGAGACAGAGACAGGCAGATCCCTCGAGCTCGCTGGCCAGCCAGCCTAGATCATCAGTAAGCTCCAGGCCAATGAAGGACATTGTCACAGAATAAAAAGGGGTGACTCTTAGGGAATGATAGTGGAGGGTGACTTCTAGCCTAAGCATGTATACACACATGCACATGTACCCACATACCAATGAATATGCATGTACACACACACACACACACACACACACACACACACACACACGAAATGCCATAATGAAATCCATTTTTAAAATAACCATCACACTTGGGTATCACAACCTGTGACTCATGCCTAAAATACCAGCATTCTTAGAGCCTGAGGCAAGAGAATTGCTGCAGTTTGAGGCCAACCTGGGCTATGTAGTAGGTTCTGGGCCATCCTGGGTGTATTGTACCTTCCAGATGTAAATTTTATTTTATTTTATTTTTTTTTTTTTGGGTTTTCGAGACAGGGTTTCTCTGTGTAGCTTTGCGCCTTTCCTGGAGCTCACTTGGTAGCCCAGGCTGGCCTCGAACTCACAGAGATCCGCCTGCCTCTGCCTCCCGAGTGCTGGGATTAAAGGCGTGCGCCACCACCACCCGGCCAGATGTAAATTTTAAAACTAGAACCCTCTCAAGAGTCTGAGGAAGATCTGGAGTTCGAGACCAGCCTAAATATGATCCAGTTTCCAAAAGCTAAAATGATAAATATAAATAAATAAAGCTAGAATAGTCTTTGGTGGGATAGAGGGAAACGGGAGGGAGCCTGGAAGCTGTCAAGAGTTATTTAATGTTTCATATGACTCTGGAGTGGTGGTGTTTGCCTGTAATTCCAGCACTGGGAAGGCAAAGCAAGAGGACTAGGAAGGAGTTCAAGGCTAGCCTCGGCTGCATAGTGAGCTTGAGATCAACCTGTATTACATGACTACCTCAGAAATGTTCACACTCACGGCTGTGATGGCAAGGTGGTTAATTGAGAGGAGACACTTGTTGCCAAGGCTGACAACTTAGGGTTTTTATTGCTGTGATAAAACACCATGGTCCAGGGTTGGGGATTTAGCTCAGTGGTAGAGCGCTTGCCTAGCAAGCACAAGGCCCTGGGTTCGATCCTCAGCTCAAAAAAAACCAACCAACCAACCAACCAAACAAACAAAAAACCACCATGGCCCAAAGCAACTGACTTGGGGTGGAAAGGGTTTGTTTCATCTTCCAACTTGAAGTCCATCATCCAGGGAAGTCAGGGCAGGAACTCTGACAGGCACCTGGAGGCAGAAACTGACAGAGGCCATGGAGGGTGCTGCTTACAGGCTTACTTCTACTTCAACTGGAGGGCCAATGTGTTTATTGGGGTCTCCTGAATCAGTGACAACTCAGAGTCAGTATCAATAAACCCCTTTCAACCTGGCCCCTACTACTCTGGGGCACAGTTAAACCTATGCTATTTAATTCATCCAATTGAGAATCAGCATGTCCCACTGTCAGGTCTGGCACTGGGAAAGGGCGACTGTGAAGCTTTTCACATGTGCACCAGCCCCTCATCAGTTCTTGTCTTACAGTGCAGACTTCTGGCCCTCCCATTGTAGAGGACGAGGTTTTGAGCATGGAATTCACTTGAACACTCCAGTTTTTCTAAGCCTTAAGATCTCTTCATCAACATGAAACCAAGGGATATTAGGCCATTTTTAGTAGGCCATCTTTTCACAAGTAGTTCAACAAACTAATCAGATAAAATCTTGGTACTTTTTTAAAAACTGTGCCAGTTTCAATATCAAAGTTGGAATCTCTGCTCAATGGCCCCATGTTGATGATAAACTTGCCTGATCCAGTTTTCTGTTCCTTCTACCATTATCCCGTGCCCTTAAAGTCCATTGCCCAGACTTCTGCTTGAATGAATCAGCGAACTCATTAGGCTCTTTAGTGGTGTAGTGTCTCAAGGATCACATTTCCTACTTCACCTCGAGGGGCTTGAGTCTAGTTATAGGTCGGGGGTGATGACAGGTGGTTCCTGAGGGACATCAGCATTGTTGTGTCTCTGCCTTTGCTCAAGATAATCAATCCTGTCCCCTAAGTAGAGCAGGCAGCGACTTTCCCTAAAGACATCAGACACTCTGCTGGGATTGAGGGCAGGGTATTAGCATCTTCTGATAGTGGAGAGACTGTTTCCTCAGGCAGAATCCCAGGAGTCAACACCTTCAATCTCATTAGCGCCTCCCCCCCCCATCACTATCTGGAGGATCCCATTCTTTCAGAAGTCAGTGCCCTTACTTCAACTGCTGATACTCAATGAAGCTGACAATTAAATTCATGTTGTAACTCAGCTAATTGTATAATGAGGGCTTGGGTTTGGTTTTTCTGAACCGTGAGCTCTGTGACTGTAGGAGAAAAGATTCTCTTCCAGTGCACACTTAGAAACCTTTAGACTGTTTGTGTGCATTTGGAACGAATCAATTTTATTACTCAGCCCATGGCCTTTTGTAATTTTCTTCAAAAATGCTAAAAGGATTCAACTAGCATTTTCCAAAAACACTCAAAGTTTTCATATACAGAGTCACTAAATCCCTCACACCTCACAAGACGTGAATTGGGATCAAGTGCATTTACCTCAATACGTTCTTTAAACAGTGCACAGCACGGATTTCAGCACTCCAAATACTATCTGAGGAGTCTTTAGTGACCATAGGTTCTATCCACCTGATGATCTAGTTCTAGGTACCACTAAGTCCACTAAAGAAACTCATCCTCAAAATTTTGTTTCTCCATATTTTGCTAAAGTAAAAAGGGGGAAATAGGGATTCATCATTCCCTCTCCACATTCTATTCTTTCCCTTGTTTTATATATTTAAAATTTTTTATCGGTGGATTCTGCTGGAGTATCTGCTGCAGATAAGCACTGGAGGGCTCCTGTTGCAAATCACCCTCTGGAGCGATGGAAGGATCTTTCTATTGGCACTTGGAGGAGACCCAATCTGGTGTTAGTGTGGGCCCAGGGTTCTGTTTATGTCTTTCCTCAGGACAATGAGGTTCCTCTTTGGATTCCTGAGTTCTCTGTGCGCCCTGTGGCTGTTGCTGAAGCCCAACATGGCAGAGACCTATTGGGCCTTCGTGAAAAACTCTCCCCTTCTGAAGCCAATGGGGATTGAGAGCCCAATATGGCCAGCCTTGGCAAGCATTAACGTAAGCCTAGGAACTGTAGCCATGTGGTTGGATTCTACAGAAGGTAATGTATGGTAACTGCTTTCTCAAGTATGTTTGAGAACATGTCACCCAGACACCTTAGAGAATAAGGATAACCCTGAAGGTCACTGACCTCCATTTGTTAACAGCAGCATGCCAACTAAGCCTTTTCATTTTCACAATCCTCTTCAAGCTTGTGTAGTACCTACTTTTCAGGAGTGGCTCTGTGCAACATTTATTGGCCTTCTGAAATTCATTTAGCCCCCTTTGAAGATACCTTAAAATTTATGAGCCTGAATGTAGCCATTATGAGACCATTAGTTATGCTCCTTGTGAGCTGCCTGCTTTTTTCTTTATGGTTCTTAGTTGTTCTTTTGCAGAGCTACCAGCTTAAGTCATGCTGGGATCAAGAAAAATGGGCCTTGGCGGTTCATGTTCCTGGAGTTGTATCCATGCCAGTGGATGCCCACACACTCCAGAAGAGAATTTGACATTGCTGCTGCCATTGTTGCTGTTATAGCAGTGGCGGTCACCGCTGCTACTGTTTCTGGGATTATCATTTCATAATTGGTTACTACAGCTAGCACAGTGGAGACCCTGGCAGCAAAAGTAGCTACCACAGTTAGTTAATCTTTCATCCTATTGGGCATGATAAATTTAATTCAATAGTTATATACAGTTCTATTGGCTTTGAAAATTATAAATTTATAAACTCAAGATCCATTTGCTTTTGGGATACCATCTTACTAGGACTCCAATTTGCAATAAGGCTCGTTAAGGAAGGGAATGGCTCAGTTGCCTTTAGCCTACTGGCTATGGGTGAGATAGGACCTCTGTTGGTCTTTTCTGTGTCAAACACACAGATTGCAAGCCCAGTGCCACTTTGAGATCTTTGGCAACAGCTAACTGTGCAGCTCACACATGATTGAGCCTGTATGATAATGAGTATTCAGAGACGGGTAATGCCTGGGGGGCGCTCACCAACCTAAGACAGAGTGCCTGTGTTGCCTGGGCAGGCGTCTCCATGATGGGTAAGGTGACCTGCTGACGTCCCATGCAACCCAAGTCAGAAGCTTTTCTAGTAAAAGGGGGACCTGTAGGGTAACTGTTGCCTTGCTTGCAGACCTTGACCTTGATATCCTCCCTATGCTAATTCCCTGCCAGGTTCCACCCTCCTGAATGCTTAAGGGAAGTTCCTTGTCTGTGTATCCTGCATAATGGGCGTTAACAGTTTAGATGCAAGATTGTAAAACATCGGTAGCAAACTTCTGCCCTCTGGGGTCCTCCCATTGTGCTGTAAGCCTGTATTTAAGACCTCCTCCCTCCTTCAATAAATGGCATTCAGCAAAAAATAAAATTAAAAAAAAAATTTCGTTTCTCCAGAACCACTTTTGGTACCAATTTGTTTTACTCATGTTTTCTAGAGGAACAGAATAAGGGGAAGAATATGTATATGTGCCTGTTTGTACATGCATGTGTGTGTTTGTGTATAGAAATGTGTAAATATTTGTGCATGTATGTATGCTTGTGTATATATGTGTGTATACATATATAAATTTATTAAGAGAACTTTAAAATCATAATGAATCATACCTGGGATGCTGAGAAGCTGATACTCAGTCCTTGAGATCGGGTGCCTCAACACTCTTGAGTAGTCCCAGAATAGCTGTCTCTCATGGGAGTGGGATGGGGGGCGACAACCAGTGGTCACTTAGTCCTCAAGGCCTTAGCAGTCCCAGCCTGGTGCTGAAATCCCACAAAGTCTAGAGAGTAATTGGTCCCTGTTCCACGATGAAAACTTGGAAATGCTGATTCTTCTATTGTTGTGCCTGTGTCGAGAAACCCCCGAGCAAGACCACCACAGAGCCGATATCTGATGTAAAACACACAGGGGTTTGGTGATAACAAGCGAGCCCGGGCTTGGTCGAGTCCAACACTCCGACTAATCGGGTGGAGGAGGAAGGCCCTGAGCTCTCAGGGTGAGGGGTTTTTAAAGGGAAAGACTGCAAGCAGGTGATACAAGCCTTTGCGTCATATGATTGGGTGAGGATATATAACCTCTGGATTTACTGGTTGGGGTTACAGTTATTATTTTTGGGCAGGCCTGGACAAGTCCCAGGCTCTGTCCTTGAGCTGCCATGGAGGCTGGCTGGCCTCACATGTTCACATTGACCCATGCACGTAGCTCTAAGTTGGTGAGTGGTCCCAGACAGTAAACAACTGGCTGAACCTTGAGCGGTCAGAGTACGTGCAGAAAGGGAGCTCCTGCAAGGACTATGTCTTTTGTTCACGGCCCTCCCAGAAACTGCTGTTCAAGTCTCAGGAAACTGAAACTGAGGCCTGATCTCTGAAAGGAGACTGAGCAGCCTGTCATGGGTCTGCTCGGTCCTTTCACCATCAGCAAAGGAATCAGCAGTGGCATGGGGGACAGGGTGAGTGGACTCAGGCAGCAGGAGGAAAGGCCGAACCAGCAGAAGGCAAGAATAAACTTCTCTCCGAAATGCCCTGTTTTGATCCGGCTGCTATCTGAAGGTGCCACCCACAATCAGGATGGGCCTTCCTACACAATTAAGGCAATCAGGGCAATTCTTTGGGTGAAGCTCACTAATCACATGATTTTTTTTCCCACATGATTCTTATTTGTGGCCAGTGCTATTAAAACCAACCCCAAGAATCTTCAGGAAGCACATGGAAGATGAGGGAACTTACTTCCCTCAAGTTATCCTTCGTCCTGTGTTCACACATACACACAGACAACCCCCCCCCCATTTCCTATGAGCTGGGCGGCAAGGCCAAAGTGAGGCCGTGGCTGTGGGGAAAGGGACATTCCACTGTCCCCCAGGTGAGATCCAGAGCCATTTTTTCTGCAGATGATGGAACAGGCAACGATCAAGGCCCCTTTTGTAAGCTCCCATGTGTGAATCAGAGCAGAGGGAAATCCTATCCGCTCAGAGGCAGTGTGGTTGGTGGAGTCTGTTTCATGGATCTAACCGCTGTCTCTTGGGCCAGCGAGAGGGCTCAGCAGGTAAAGGCCCTTGATGTCACGCCTGAGGACCTGAGTTCTGCGGTAGGGACCTATATGGTGGAAGGAGAGGACAGACCCCTGAAAATGTCCTTGACTACCACATGAGTACCATGTCACATGATAGGTAGCCCCGCCCCATATATAAATAAATGTAATTTAAAAAATACTGACCTTACCCAAATTGCAACCTCCCTTCTAAATGGCCATGGCCACGAGCTGCTGCTGAAACTCTGAGCCTATGGGCGTAACCGTCCTTGTTTGGGGAGGAAGGACAGTTCACTTTGTCTCCCAGGTTATGAAGCTGAAAATGTGTTGAAGAAACCGGATGTGCTAGTTAGCTTTTGTCCCTTGACACCAACTACAGTCATCTGGGAAGAAGGAACGTCTGTGGAGGACTCGCTTCCACCCGATTGGCCTGAGGCATTTTCTTGATTAACGGTTGATGTAGGCGGTTGATGTAGGCGGGCCCAACCCCCTGTGGGCGGTGCCACCTCTGGTCAGGTGGTCCTTGGTTGTATAATAAGGCTCTCTGAGCAAGTCAGTGAGCAGCACTCCTCCGTGGTCTCTGCTTCAGTCCCTGCCTCCAGCTTTCTTGTCCTGGCTTCCCTCAGAGATGGCTGTAACCTGAAAGCCCGAACAAACCCTTTCCTTCACACCTTGTTTTTGATCATGGTGTTTATCACAGCAACAGAGAAGCTAACTAGAGCAGAGGCCATAGAGTGCTGGAGAAATTAATGAAAATGTAATCATAGAAGATGTATAGAGCTTAGAGTGCGGTGAATGTCTATAATCCCAACACCGAGGAGGCCAAGGCATAAAGATTGCCAAGAATTTGTGGCTAGCCTGGGATATACAGCAAGACCCTCTATCTCTCTATCTATCTATCTCTCTATCTATCTCTCTCTCTCTCTCTCTCTATCTATCTATCTATCATCTATCTATCATCTATCTATCATCTATCATCTATCTATCATCTATCTATCTATCATCTATCATCTATCTATCTATCTATCTATCTATCTATCTATCTATCTATCATCTATCTATCTATCTATCTATCATCTATCCACCCACCCACCGATCCATCCCTCCATCTATCTACGTGGATATACGTTTGGTTCTGAGTCAATTACATTTAAAGTGCATGCGATTCCATGAAACAGGTTTTATCTTTTTAGGTGTGAGGGACTAGCAAATAGGGCAGCTAGAACCGGATGCTTTGGGATATGTGACCCTGCAGGACAGTGGTGCAGTCCTACAATATGACCACAAGATGGAGTCCATTGTATCCTAAGCAGCTCACATGGCGACCCTTTTCTGTAGGGAGTGCAAAGTACCTGGGCCTCGGCCTTCCAGAATGTTGTGGGGTATTTATGAGAGAATACTGCGCAGACATGGGTTTAAGCCAATAGAAAGTCTTATTAGCTAGCTAACAACTACACTGGGTGTTCAGGACTCAGTGTGGCCCTGAGGCTTTCTCAGGGTGAGCTTTTAAGCACAAAAACCATGTTCAGGGTTGACATACTGTAGTTAACAAGAACAGTTAGCCAGAAGCAGAACTACAGAAGCCAAAAAGCAAGGTTAGTACGTTGAGAGACTTTCCCATACTATGGACTTTGATGGATTAGGTCTTTGTTTTCATTTTTGGTGGGTGGTGCTGTCTGTGTGCTGAGTTTTACAGCCTGAATGGCACTCCCAACATGGAGTCGGTCATGCTAAGGGTCTGGGGTCCTGTTACATTCCCCACTGGTCTTTAAGTGAGTCAAATCATGGACTCGTCTGTTTTAGTTTAGATGCAGAGCCCTGCTGTTAATCTAATCAGAATGAGAATTAAAGGCCCAGCCAGTGCTGGTAGCAGAGCAGGCCAGGGGGACCAAGAGAACAGAGGCTGGTTCCAATTATTTCCCCAACCATGCCAAGATTTTTTTTTTTTTTGGTTTTTCGAGACAGGGTTTCTCTGTGTAGCTTTGCGCCTTTCCTGGAGCTCACTTGGTAGCCCAGGCTGGCCTCGAACTCACAGAGATCCGCCTGCCTCTGCCTCCCGAGTGCTGGGATTAAAGGCGTGCGCCACCAACGCCCGGCCCATGCCAAGATTTTTTAAAAATCATTCTTAATCATTAGTATAGAAACAACAGGTTTTCCCCAAAGCCAGACATAGTTGTTTTTTTTTTTTCTTGTTTTTTGTTTTTTGTTTTTTCAAGACAGGGTTTCTCTGAGTAGCATTGGCTGTCCTAGACCTTGCTCTGTAGACCTTGTTGGCCTCGGATTCACAGATCTGCCTGCCTCTCCCTCTAGAGTGCTGGGATTAAAGGTGTTGCCAGCATGTTTTTGTTGTTGGGTATTTTTTTTTTTTAATCTCGAGAGAAGTAAGTCTAAGCCTCTCCAATTTTGTAGTATCATTTTTGTAAGGGAAACTTATGTTTTTCTCAACTTTTATTGATTCTCTGTGGCTTTCACATCATGCATCCTGATCCCACTCACCTCCCCGTCCCCTCGATTCTGCCCTCTGCCCATGCAACCTGCCCCAAAACAAAACAAAATTTAAAAGAAAAACCAAAAACCAAACCAAAAACCAAAAACAAACAAAATAAGAAGAATCTCTCGTGGAGGCTGTAGTGTGGCCCGCTGAGTCACACAGTTTACCCTTAGTCCGTTCATCTTTACTTTTGAGTTTTCATTGCCACGGTCAGTGGTCTGGCTCAAGGCCTCTGGTGTCTGCCACACCGGAGATAACGGGCTCTCTCTGGGGCTCCTCTTGGACATCCTGTTGTCATCTTGTGTTGTGCAGATCCTGCAGTTTTGGATCTGTAGGTTCGTCCCCTTCACCTGCTCCAGCAGTTCTCAGATGGGATGGATGTTGGAGTGGACCAACTCACAGCCCTGGTTCTGGGCCTGGGTGGTAGCTGGGTTGGTCAGCCCGCCAGCTCTCCCTCATCATGACTACCCGGGCTAGCTCACCCAATGCAGCAGACAGCAAGGAGCCAGCTCTCCTCTCAGGTTCCCAGATTGGCCCACTCACACTCACACCATCAGGCCAGTTCTACTGTTTTGCCCAGAAGAGGTGCAGGGCCCTCCTTCCCGACTGCTGCAGGGGATGTGTGTGTGTGTGGGGGGGGGGAGGGGGTGGTGTTGGTCAGCTTCTAACTACTGTGGAGAAAAGGATTATTGCAGCCTACAGTTCCACATCACAGTCCATCACCATTGAAGGAAGGCAAGGCCATGGAGGAGTGCTGCTTACTGGCTTGCTTGCTCCTCATGGTTTGCTCAGCCTGCCTCCAGGACCAGTCCAGGGGAAGCACTGCCTTCAGTGGGCTGGGCCTTCCCACATTCACCATTGATTAAGAAAATGCCCTGTAGGCTTTCCTGCCTACCACCAATCTTACAGCCTCAGTTTCTCAACTGAGGTTCCCTCCTCACAGATGACACCAACTTGTGTCAAGTTGATATAAAGCCACCCGGCTTGAATCCCAGCAGCACTCAGGCGGTACAGGATCACTGTGAGTTCAAGGCTGGCCTGGTGTGCTGGCTAGATTTACATCAGCTTGACACAAGCTGGAGTCACTGGAAGGGAGGGAACTTCAATCGAGAAAATGCCTCTATAAGATTGCACTGTAAGGCAGTTTCCTTCTTTTCTTTTCTTTTTTCTAGACAGGGTTACTCTATGTAGCCCTGGCTGGCTGTCCTGGAACAAGCTGGCCTCAAACTCAGAGATCCGTCTGTCTCAACCTCTGGAGGACTGAGATTAAAGGTGTGTATGCCCACCACCTGGCTGTAAGACATTTTCTAAATTAGTGATTGATGGGGGGGGGGGTGCAGCTCATTGTGGGTGGGGCCATCCATGGGCTGGTGGTCTATAAGAAAGCAGGCTGAGCAAGCCAATGGAAAGCAAGCCAATACACAGCATTCCTCCCTGGCCTCTGCATCAGTTTTTGTTCCTGCCCTGCTTAAGTTTCTTAGATGTGGAAACATAAGTCAAAAACACCCTTTCCTCCCCAAGTTGCTTTGGTCACAGTAATAGAAACCCTTACTAAGACACCTGGTCTACATATCTAGTTCCCGGCCAATCAACAAATAAGCGAACGAAAATGCAAAACCCCAAGCCAAACAAATAAGACATGGAAGTAGAGCAGGGTTGCTGAAGAAATG
>CABHPR010132140.1:11203-40378 GCA_902168415.1 Peromyscus melanophrys | reverse complement strand
GTGTGTGTGTGTGTGTGTGTGTGTGTGTGTGTGTGTGTGTGTGTGTGTGCATAGTTGTGGTGTGGTGTGTGCATGGGAGTGTGCATGCAGAAGCCAGAGGAAGACGTTAGGCACTTTCTGTCATGGTTCTCTACCTCACTGACTTGAAACTGGGTCTCTCACTGAACCCGGAGCTCACTGGTTTGCCTAGGCTGGATGGTCAGTGAGCTCCTGGGATCCCCAGTCTTCACCCTCAGTGCTAGGGTTACAGGCATGCACTGCCATACCTGGCTTTTACATGGCTACAGGGGCTTCAGACTCAGGTGCTCACGCTCGTACACTAAGTGTTCGGACCCCTGAGCCACCTCCTCCGCTCTCATCTTCTAAAATTCTAAGGGGTTTCTTAGAGATGATTGGAGTGGAGATGTTTAATTCTGTTTCCATGGGGGAATTAATGAAGATGATATTTTATTTTTATAGACTGTTTTCAGTCTATAAATTCTAAATTCTTTACTATTATTAAGAATTTATAATATTTTCCAGAGGTGAGTCATAAAATGCTTTCTTTTGAAATGTCTATTTCTTCTTGTTTTATGTAAAAAGACTTTAGGTGGAATTATAAGGAAATTCAACAGAGCTTTATTAATCTTAAGGAGGACCACCTGGCATAATAATTTATACATGGAAATTCTGGTCTCTTACTATTTTTATTATATTTTTTTCTTTGGGGATTATGATGTCTATATGCATCTTATATGTTTTGAATTGACTCTTGAGTAATAGTAATGGATTTCTTTTCTTCCCCATGCATGTCTTTAAGAGAACGGCTGGCATTAGGCCATAACACTAAGTTATCTAGTCTATGAAGGGTCTATCCAACAGCGCCGACCTCTGCAGTGTTACATTATTGCCAAAGAAACCCACTGCCTTTCACTTTTCCCGATAAAACCCCCAGGTTTTTAATAACCTTCATAAATTTGATTAAGATATTTGTGCTACTCAGTTTAGAGTCTGTATTCTGAAAATCAATCATTTTCTTGTTTAAATTAATTTCATGGGTTAATCAAAGAATTTTATTCCTCCAAGCAACACAACTCCCATGAAACAATGTAAACACATTCACTGTCTTCCTTAGTATCCCTTATACCTAATCTATCCAACCCTGGGACTCCACTGTGACCATTCCCAGTCCCTCATCTTCCTTGCTCAACCACTGCAGCGCCATTTTCCCAGCCTTGGATCACTCTACCCTCCCAATTCCCCCCACTCAGCTGCTCTGTGCTTTCTGAAATATAAAGCCATTGATGTTATTTTGTGTCTAACTACCCTTACTGGTTCCTTCCTGCCCCATGATGAGGTGCCAGTTCCACTAGACTGCAGGCCTTCATTCCACACCATGCTGTTTGCCTGTCCCTCAGACTTTCACCTCTTGCTCTGGAGCCATGAACCACAGGGGCCAGGCTGCTTCATCCCTCAATGTCACTGCCCATGGTCTTCTGGCCAGGGGACTTTAACTGTGTAGGTCTAGGTACTGGCTTCCCTGATCAGGCTATCATGACAACTTCCTACTGGTGTCTGTCACTCACGTTAAGTCATTAATGGTCTCAAAGCCAGACATGTAACGAGACGACTACTACAAGGAAAAGCCCACTGGAAGGGGCAGATCCCCTCAACTGCTCTGAGTGAAACCAACTCAGGCTAAGCATTTAGTGCTATTAGTTCTGATTTGCTTCACACACTATACTGTTTAGGGTAACAAACTACACTGTCATAGAAAGATTTCATTTTTTTCATCTATTAACAGAGCTACACAATGTAAATAGGTTTCCCTATCATTATTTGAAAGGAGTAGCTATAGCAAGAAAATTCCTATGGAAAATACAAACAAACAAACAAAAAAAACCCATACTTCATGGAAGGAAAAAAATTGTCACATTAGGAATGGAAAGGTTCTTAGTGTAGAAAATGTGAGTTTATGCTGCGGGTACTACATATCGAGGACCAGCCCTTGAAAGACATGACTCTGTATGTGTATATTAATTTTTATGTCATCTGTGCTGGTTTAAATTAGAAATGTGCTCCTCAGTTTGGACAAGTTTAAGAAGCATAGGGAGTAGGCTCGCTGGAGGAAGTACGTCACTAGCAGCAGCCTTGGGGAGTAAAGGCCTTCTACCACTTCAGTGTTCCCTCTCTGCTTCCTGCTCATGGTGGGGATGTGAGCTCTCTGCTTCCTGCTCATGATGGGGATGTGAGCTCTTTGCTTCCTGCTTCTGCTGCTGTGCTTGCCGCTTGTACCACACTTCCTCAGTACAATGGGCTCTCATTTCTACGGAACCAAAAGCTAAAATAATGCCTTTCTTAGATCATTTGTCTTGGTCATGGTATTTTATTACATCAATAGACAAATAATGCCAGCTAATCCCATGGTGCCTCAAGATTACAAACCTAGTACAGTAAATGGGAAAATGTTTCATTCTAGCTTTCTAGAAACTGTCCATTAAAAAAAAAAAAACACTATTCTGTGATGTTTTTGTCTACAATAAACTTCCAGCTGTCTGAATGAAGATGTATGAAACTACAGAGTGAACGAATACACAGTATACACACACACACACACACACACACACACACACACACACACACACACACCATGGCTTTCTCACCTTTCTGTTCTACATGTTCAACAAAAATAAAATCCAACTATGCTACGGTTTGGATATGATTTTTCCGCACTCCAATTCATGATGAAATGTGATTCTCAATGTAGCAGTATTGGGGATGGGGTCTTTAAGAGGCATTTGGATCATGACAGATCCAACCACTTAAAGGATTCATGTAGCTTCTTTCAGGCTGGGTTATAGTGAGATTGGGTTGTTAACAATGTGAACCCAGCACATTCTTTTAGTTCTCTTGCATATGTGATTCTTCCTATAATTACTTCCATTTCATGCTTGCCACAAAGATAAGGGGCAGCCTGAAGCCATCACAAGAAGCCAATACTGGCACAATGTTCTTTGGCTTCCACAATATTTAGCCAAAATAAACCTTATTTCTTTGTAAATTACCCAGTCTTTGGTATCTGAATAAAAGTAGGACAGCAAAAATTTAAAAAGCATAATTTTAAAGTCCTTTCAAATTTTAGTCATCTGGGATTTGATTTTATATAATTCAGTGACAGGATTTTTGGGAAATTCTGCTTTACTTTAAAAAACAATAAAAACACATTACTTAATATCTTCACTCTAAAAATTTTTATTTAAGAACACCACCCTAAACTATAAACATCAAAGTGAAAATATTATAAAAAGTTACAACTTAGGGACGTCGATACACAGCAAGGCAGACCTAACACCTTGACTGTGAGCTCTACCATCTGTGAACTGGACCAAGAACACCTGTGGGAAAAGGCCCACATTCTCCCTCCCTGATGTCCCAGGCTTGCTACTCCAAGGCCTCTGGCACACTGAGTGTTCAGCAGAATCAACAGAACTGCTCATGGTAGTAACTGGAGGGAGGGGAAGACAGTTGGGTATACACAGTGTCTTCCATGTATTCAGAGAAAACAGAGGCAGAACCAAGGCTAGCCGTGCACGGCCTTTCTGACCCTAAAAAGACCACTGAACCATTTAGCTTACTAGGTCTCCTTGTGTCTTTAAGGGTAATCGGCAAATTCCCCACCTAATCATCACACGAACAAGTGGAAGAACAGCAAGAGAGAATTACTGAGTATGTGTGAGACAGAAAGAGAGGTGGGGGAAGAGGAGGAAAGAAAAAGAGAAGGAGAGGGATAGAGGAAGGGAGACACAAGGAGAAATAAATGTACTGGAAAAAGGAGTCAAATTTCACAGTGAAACAGACTTCCATTACAACATTCTTGTGCAGTTAGTGGGTAATAATCCATACTCTGAAACCAGTGTGAATCCTGGTGAAGTTACTGAATGACTGCATTTACACCATTTGTCTATTCCCTTTATCTCATTAGAGCTGATAACAATTGCTACTTCATAAAGTTGACAAAAAGATTAAATTTAAATATGTATATGTAAAATGTATCGAAAGTGTATGATCCATTGAAAGCTCTGTCTATTTAAGCATGTACCATTATTACTTACTTCCACCAGCCCAGTAAAAATCAAATTGCTTATTAGGTTCGGTCTGGGAGCATATTTTGGAAACAGTTGGTTCTTGAAAATCACACATTAGGTAGAATCCCAATAAATACATGATTGAAGATAATTCTGACTTCGAAAAATGTATCACAATCATTTAAATGTCTTACAATATAATTTCAAGGGAATCAATGTTAGCAAGAAATCTGTTTTCACAAAAAAATAATAATAAATACACTTGGTATATAAACAAGATATCGTTAAATTTTACTACAATCTTTAAACAGTTGATAGCTGTAAAATAATTTGACTCCCAGGTTTGCAGAGCTCCTAAAACTTGTCTGCAGAAAGACTAAAAAGAAGCACTGGGGTGGAATTCTGATTCTACTTAGTGTACACAAAGCGAGAGAGTCACATTCACTCTGAAACAGAGAAAAGGCTCAACACGATGTAAAGTGTAACTTTTCTTGTGCCTACAGAGCTGAGGCACAAAAGTAAACAGCCTGAAATCCAAGGACACACCAAGGAAATCTGTGACCTGAAGGCACCACTCAAAGACAAGACTCGGTGCTTCTAGCAGTTAAGGAGGACTCTGCTGTTTACTTAAGGGCTTAGTGAGGGACGGTGATCGGATGGAAAAGGAGTACAGGACTCTTGAGAGCTGCTGTCACTGGGGTGTTCAAGCCAACTTAGACCCTTCTCCACCGACTTCATCAGGGGCTTATGGGAAAAATGGGGGAAGAGTGGAGAACTAGAAAAGAACTGTGGAATAGGAGAGCAAACAGGACAGAGGAAACAAGAAGAGTGGTCAAACATTTTCTAAAAAGTAGAGCTAGTTTACCATGAGCAGAACTGGTAACAACAAATTCACATCATGTACAAACTAATGAAATAAAACTGAAGAGAAAATCCTGAAAGTAGCCAAGAGAAAGGGAGGGGACATTATCCAGAAACAAAATAAAAAATGATAGCAAACATTTTGATACAAATTATGTAAGCCAGAGATGATAACATGCAATCGTCAAAGTTCCTACAGAAAAGCCACGGACTTGAATGGCGATTACTGGAATTCAGGGAGAGCATAAGCCCTGTTTGTAGTCTGGCTCAGTTGCCTCATACTATTACTGTTTCTATGTTCATGGGGTCTATTTGATTTGGACATCATTTAATAATTTAAAATAAACCTTGCAAAAAATAAAAATTTACACACCAAAACTGGACAGAGCCAAATTCTATGTAACCAAAAAAATCTTAAAGTTATGAAAAATAATAGTTCATTGACTATCTAATGGAACCCAATTCTACTGTGCATACTTTCTTTATGCTTATTTATTGACATGCAGGAACAAGTTTACCTAGATAACTGTTTCCTGTTGCTCTCTTTAAGTAGACTAGTAACAGCACAGACAGCTGTAGTACTTTGGACATACTAAGTCAGCTACTGAATTACTGTTTGCTTGCTATCCCAAAGACAATAAAGAATATGGTGTTGATTCATCTCAACTTCTGAAGCTCATTACTTATATGAGTGAGAATATATTTTTGGTATGATCTGGGAATGAGTATACAATGAGTATGTGTGTGTGTGTGTGTGTGTGTGTGTGTGTGTGTGTGTGTGTGTGTACACCTGTATATAGACACATACTAATACAAATATGTGTATCCATTTCAGATTCTACTAAATCAGCTCTTTGCTAGCCATTCTCTCTAATTCGAAATCTTTCTTTATCTGTGTATCTCAAGACTCTAGTCACTTTATCTTGTCATTTCCTTTTTTTCCTCAAAGCATTTGCTATCAGATGAAGTATCACACAATTATTATACCAAAATGTATGGCACTTTGGACTTTTTCTCTCTTGGTCACTGCTGCATTTATAAATTTAGAATAGTTCAAGAACTAAGAGCTGATTACAGATTTGTTGAAGAGAGAAATTCCCTTCACTTGGAATCTGGTTGTCAGGGCAGAGAAGAGTAGAAAGTAGACTTAATGCCTGCTGTGAATAAGGTTCTTCACTGGGCTTCTCCTACATCAGCTAAGGTTTCAGCTCAGTGGCTGCAACATTGGTGGACACAGTACTACTGATTGTAATTATTTATTGCTTTTCTTATCTCATGGACTCGTCTGAGCAAGCCTATTAGTGCAGCATTATTTTCTGGTTCTACAATTCCAAAAGACCAACAACACACCCATGTTTACTGAGTTAAGACGTGGTAGAGATGAATCCACCTGGGTGTAGCCAGCACCCAGGTTCATGCCAAGGGGTGGGAAAGAGAATGCTGAAATGCTCACTGTCAATCTCCTTAAGGTCTACTTCACCCACACATATTATTTCATCTCACAAGAGCTAAAGCATTACCTACCTTCACTTGAATAAAACCGAATGAGTTTTAATTACGCCATGAAATGATAGGCCTTTTCCCCTCCAAAGCTGGATTTTGACTTTCTTTCCAACCTGTTTGACATGGTAAGGAGAGCTTCAAAGTCAACAAGGCGAAAATTGGCTTTACTAAAATTTCAAAGAAATACCCTCTGTATGAGTCCTAAAAACTGCAGGATCAAACCACAATAAATCAGCCTGTATGTGAGAGCACAAAATGTATATATTGGCACCCGACTCAGCTAAGATAAAAGTGACAAGAACTTCTGTGATAAATTGTCCCTTCTATTGTATCCAATGGAAATAATCACACTGTCCAATACTTACAAGAAAGTAGGAGTGAGCTTAATTTCCAAATTGAAGGCCATTAAAATGAAGTTCAGTTACCTGGCCTATCTATCTCTCTGCTGCTCTTAAACTTGGAAAGAACAGGTACACAGTCTTGGGTTTCCTTCTTATCACAGCAATCCAGTCAGCTACCTATGAACTGTACACTAAGTCAGCACTGGGGGGAAAATGAAATAGAAAACTGTGCATGACTTTTAAAAAGTGTCAATTATACATTACCAATCAAGATATGCTAATAGACCAGCCTTCCCATTCCCACATCAACACCGGGTCAATGAAAACAGAACACATGACATAATGCTTCTACTTCAATTTTTGTCTTCATTACTGCTGCTCAGACTGGGAAACACTGAACGTTAAGCAGGGATTTAAGTGTGAATCCAGCTCCTCATTCAGGATGAAGGATGTCTACTATTTCTAAGGGATTCCCCTCTCTCTGACTCAAGGCCATTCATCATTGGACACAGGCATGGACTGTGTAAGTTCTGAAGGGGGAGGCTGACAAGTTTTAAATAATAAAGCAGGCATTAGTTATTTACCAACAAAACCTAGCAGTATACCTTAGACTTCCAAAATAAACAAGAAAAAACCCCCAGAATTTTCAAACGTATTTTAATTGTATATTTTATATGAATATGGAACTGTGACTTAACTAACAATGTTCCACATAGGATTCAGGGAAATTGAAGGTTTTTAAAATAAGACAGCTCCCCCTGGGTATTCACCTGCTCACCTGAATACATTTAAAGGTGTGCTTCCATACCAGCATTACAAGAATTTAAAACATCACTGGTTCCTTAAGGGATCACAGGAGAAGGGAGAGAACAAACCCCTCACTAGTCAAGTGGTCACTTTGTTCTTCAGCTTTCTTAGTAACTGTCACCCCACTCTTTACTCCTGGAGCTGTGCACCTGATCTCATGAAGAGATAAAAGGAGGCTTTGAGTGGCTTCTATCCCAAATTCTTCAGCCAGTTCCTGGCTTCAGCATTGGTTGTCAAGGGCATGAAGATCAAAGATGCTCTTTGCTGAAGTACTCAGTGTCTTGTAACACATCTCACAACAAAGAAAGTCATTATGTACATCAAACATGAAAGGAGAGCCTCAAAGTACAAGGCCTGTAATGCAGATAGAAGACAGAATTTTCTTGCCCACACCCATGGAAGTTCACATCATTAACACCCAGTCAATCAAAGTGTCCTTAGGAGCAGAAAACATATCTTAAGGTGGGTGAAGTCTGGCTTTCTCATGCAGTTCCTTGGCTTCTCTTATACCTTCAATCTTTCCCAACAGGGTGGTGACATGGGCTCATTTTATAAGTACAGAAAGATCTCGCGACAGCCCATGGAAACACGAACCATTATTTACACTGGAAAGAATGACTGAGAACAGCTGTGTTCAGCAGCAGACAGCACTAGAGGTAGAAACAGGCTGCACTGCCAATCCGTTATTATTTTAATAACTAATGGAAAGGAATAAAATGGATTACCAGTGCTTACTCACACTGGGAAATTTCTGATGCTGCTGCAGGTCATGGACTTCTTATGGCTTATGGCATCCTCAGGTTTCCTGATGAATTTGCAGCCTAGTAATCCTACCATGGCATTAATTTTCCACATGCAAATCCCTGAGACCTAAGTCAACTTTGCAAATGAACGAAAATTAGAGTACTCATAGGGTCAGGACCAGCAACAATGAGTCATCTTCCCATTTCATTATCAAACACATGAAGACCTTGAAAAGACTTGTTTCAACTGTACCTTCTCCTGTACATTGCATAAGAGACTATACCTTTCTGTCTCTGTATTATTGTTTCTGTCACAACCAGAGTCTTCTCAATAGTATTCCCACTAGTTCATTTACTGCTTAGACAGATTATATTATGGATATTTAACTATTTTATCCATTTACTGCATATATTCCTTATGAGTATAGTAATTATATTATTAACTAATTTTTGCCATTATGACTATATATGTCAAGGTCAGGAACATGTACTAGGCCCACAAAAAAGAGTAATATAGGTAGCTTTTAGGTGAGCTAAATTCTGAGGCCCCAATATAATCATTCATTCATTCAAGGAAACTACTGTGTTTCCTTTTCTTGAAATACTCTACTTCTGCCCCTATCCTGATTCACAGTCCAAATACAGAACATCTTGTCATTTACTGAGTGAATGAACAGCATTTGTTGCTCTTTAAATCTCTGTGGCATTGTAGTGTGATTATCCAGATAATCAAGTATTATCTACCATACCTATCTTCTAGCAAACTCCTGCAGGGAAACCAGGGACATGTTGGTGTCAGCAGAGTAAGCAAGGAAAAAGATACTCTTCAATCAAGTGGAAGAAATTTGAGAGTGAGGAACAAAACTAGACAGGGATATGGAAGACAGAGCATGTGAAATGAGACTTCAGGACTGACTAGGGGGCACTGAGATGGCTTAGTGAGTAAAAGTGCTTGGTGAACAAGCCTGATGACCCAGGTTCGATCCCTGGAACCTGTATGAAGGTGGAAGGAGAGATGTAACTCTACAAAGTCGTTCTCTGATCTTCACATGTGTGCTATGATGTGTGAGCTCCCACATACATCACACACACACACATACATACACACACACACACACACACACACACACACACACACACACAAATAATAATAATAATAATAAATAATTTTTAAAAGCTGTTTGAAAAAAGACTGACTTGGAAATCATGCTTACTTCCCTTGCAGTAGTTCAGTTAATTACACATGCAAAAGGAGTTCAGCCTCCCCTACCTCATACCCCAAGGTCTGAAAGACAGTGACGGGTGGAGGGGCATTCCTTACCCAGTCAGCAACTGTAACTTCTAAACCACAATGGAGAAGCCTGATACTGGGCTCCACAAGATGACCTTGAGGAAATTATTGTTGGTGTTGGTGCTTTTACCTCCTCAGTTGCAAAATGGCAACCCACTTCTGAGGGTAACAGAAAGAGTGAGTTAATGCTTGCAGAGTGTGACAGTGAGCCACGTGAAATTACCATCTTTATAGGTCAGATACCAACAAACCATATGATTCAATCCAATATTTAAAACAATATATTTTACACAATAACAGCTGGCATGCTCTCAGAACCATCCATCATTCCCTCTCAGAAAAAGTCTAAGCCATTAGTCTCTAACATCTTTATTAGGGTGCAACAGCTTGACTTTGAGTTCTGAATGGCTAGTGTATCTTTTCTCATGGATATCATCTCACTAACCTGGTTTCTCTACATTTATTCATGACTAGGGGAACATGTCCTTTGTCCTCTTATTATCTGAGGTAACTTTAATGTTATTTAGGTGACCCACACAATAGTCTATGAATCCTCAGTTTTCAACTTCTTGATTACCCATCTCCAAGATCATGCCCTGGACTGGTCATCAAGTGGGGTTGCTTCCTATCACCATTCAAGGTTGACCATTATCAGATCCTTCTAGTCTTCTCATGCCTTTGCTCTCAATACTTGTGCTCTTTAATGGCAGAAAAAAACGACAGTTCCTCGGCCCCTTTCCTGGCCTCTTTGCTACTGCCCAAATCATTCCACACTGTACTCCAGTCCTTTTTTCTTAGTAATTTAATAAAACTCCAAGATACATTTGAAAATACATAGTCTATGTTTTGGTAGATGTGTGTTGAGAATGATTGTTTAAAAAAAAGTCATCTTTCAAACTGGGGTCACTAGACATCTGCAGCCCTCAGCCTGCCACCAGCCACTCTGCCCAACCTCCTGTTGTGGCTTCACTCGCACTTGCTTCTCTCCGCAACGTTCCAAACTGCCATCAGGCACAAGACCCCAACTCAAGCCACACCCGTCTCCAACAATGGTGTGCTTTTTTCAGTTGAATGAGACACAACGATTATCTTAACATTCTTTGGCTCTTTTATGCACACTTCTGAACCAACCTTCCTTCCAGTTTGGAAAAGAATGTATCCTTCAAGTGAAAGGCCCAACCTGAAATGGCCTCAGAACTCCTTCATTTCTCCCAGGGCTGTGTTCCAATTATCCCATCTAACTCCTAAATCTTCAACTTCTCATGGCCTACTTACTCTTTTTCTAAGTCCAGAAACCTATTTAATAATTCATTAAATGATTATTTGCTTCTTGAGCCTGGGTTGCCCCATGGAAACTATCACTATTCTCTTTTAAATTAACCGACAGGAAAGAGCGATCTTACCAACTCACTTTCCTACTTATTCTGTAAGAAGTCACAACCCCACACCTATCCTGATCATTGCACTGTGTCTTCCTGCACGAGAACACCAACAGATTCCTGATTTCTCTGCTGGACTCCCCCATCCTCTCCTAAGCTCTCTGTTACCCTCTCGTATATGCTCCTGAGGGTTTCAGCTTTGGCGTATAGCTTATTCTACAATCTCTCTTGCCCAGTTTCACTGCTACTGATCTTAAACACTAATGATAGGGAACAAAATCCAAATTTATATTCCTAGCCCAGATTTTCTCCTAATCCCTACCTAATATCCATGAGACCTGACATGAGCTTAAACCAAACATATCATTCATTCAGTTAATTTAACCCTGCAAATTCCAGATCTACTTCACAGGACTCAGCAGGGAAAAATAGCGAAAAGGCCCTTTAAACTCTGTTTTCCACTACTTCTCCCAGCTATAGTCTAGACTACAATAAAGGCAGACTTCCTGCAGTTTGTCAAAGCAGTTAAAATACTGGGGCTTAGGACATATTTATCTGTTGGCTTGAAATTCCTCTTCCACATTTATTTCAATTTTTAGACTTTAGGAGAAGTTTCGTCCTACAGAAAACCTTCCCTGTATTTCCCAGCAAGGCTCTACACCCTTCATCACTGCATTCTGAAACCCTCAGTGTGGATGTATTCCTGTCCAGATACCCAGGGTAGAGATGATGTCTCTCCAGCGATGAACAAACTGTTTGGTAGATGGATAATACTGGGGTGGCCAAGCAGACATACTCTTTTTCCTGTAGAACACCTACAATTCTGTAATGTTTTTGTGATCACCTGAGAATGGCCACACTTATCCACTTGTAAACCCTGCTCCATCTCCTTGCTGATACCAGGTTAACTTCGTTGGACAAACTATATCTCTTATTTTCTATTTCCCTTAAAATCATGTACATTAAAAGAACTGGATATTGGGTAGAGTGAAGTACAATGCACACAGAAAACATCCTCATGTTATGTCTTCTATGACTGGAATCTTTATATAGTGTTGTTCTATTGTTCAGAACCGAGATTACCCAGATGTCTTTCAGCTACTACCAGGTAATAAGGAGTATAGTCAAAAGATGTCTTGACTGTTCTCCAAGTTTTGGATGTATCACAGGGGACCAATCTGATTGCACAGATGGGATCTCCCATCCAGGTGTAAGGACTTGCCATATTCCCTTAATTCAAAAATACGGAAAAAGGATGGGACTTACAGTGAAGATTCACTTAACCCACTAGATCGCTATGTATAACATTTCCTCCTGCCACATATTCAAGTAAGGCTTTCATGGCTTAAGTTCAGTTCTCAAGAGTCAATTCTCATGTTTACTCCTGAGAAGAAACTTCACTCTCAGTGCATGAAAAGTGCATTGAGCTCTCTGTGAACAAAATGACGTAAACACAGTATTATCCTGTAGATAACCTCGTGAGGTAAGTATTAATGTCAGAGGGAGTATTATTTTACAGGCAGAGAAGTCAGCTGATTTGCTCTAAGTCAGAGATGATAGAAAGAGCCAAGAACATATTCCAAGATTTCAGTGCTTACATCCCTTGCCAAACCTAATCCAAGCTTTTCAAAAAGTCATTCTCAGAGTATGAAAAGTCTAAGAACTTTATTCATTATTTTCTGGACTATTCTTACACAACCCTCTTCCCTACTCTCGTGATTTTCTTCCCAATGGGGAACTGTAAAGAATGAAGTAGTCACTTAGTGGCCATCCCACTTGTGTAGCATGTGGGGAAGTATCAAGGTTCAGCCAGGAACACTCCACCCACTTCCTTTCGGGATCTCAGTCAAAGCAGCTCAGAGTCCCAGCAGCTTGAGTTAATTCAGGTAGAGTAAATCATGGTGTCCTCCACGTACAGCAGGGGCTACTCAAGTCATTCCCTGCACACATGTCTTACACAGGTGGCCCTTAGAACTCCAGAGGTACAGCTCTCCAAATAGCTTTGCACGTTTGAAACATTACGTTTACAAGGACAAGTCTAAGTTTCAAACTAGTTGGATGGGGCCCTATGTAACAACGACCATTGAGGAAGAGCAGAGATCTGCTGGACTGGATTAAATACACACACACACACACACACACACACACACACACACACACACACACACGTCACAATCACCTAGAGTGGTTCACACTGTCGTTTAAGAACAACAGAGGGGAAGAGAATGAGAAATGAAGAGAAGGTAAGAGAAAGATGAGAAAGAAAAGGAAGGGGGAGCAAAATGTTTCTGTGTGGGAAAACAAATAAAACAAAACAGGTATTTGTTTTCTGCATTTATGGGGAGATGTAAAAATGTGTTTAGTTACTATTCCTGAGCACCAACACGTTTAGATTCTACGGGAGGGAAAAACCACATCATTTATGCAACAGCTGGGTAAAAACGAGTTGGACACTGGGATAAAAAAGCTGAACAGAAGGTCAAGTGATCTTATTTCATTGAGATAACAACTTTAATTGATGGTAGATATTCACGAAGTAGAAGCCGAGGGGAAGAGACCTGGAAAGTTGTTAGCCCATGCTTTGTCTTTATAAACACCAGTCCAGGTAGGCAGCATGCCTAGAAGGACTATTTGGACATTGACTTACTACATTGCACTGTCACAAAGACCACACCCTTTCTTCCACTGGCTGGCATACAATCACCATGTCCAGCCTCTTGCTGGGGAATATAACAGTTGGCTCTCTGAGAAAAACTTACACCCTGACTAGAAGCTTGTCTATTTGCATGGCGCAAATATTTCTAAAGTGGTTGATTTGAAGCTATGAGCATGATATTAATAAACATGGAGTTGGGAAGAGCAGAGATGTAAATAACCTCAAGAGCATGGGTAAACACAAAATGTAGTAAAAGAGTTAGGAAATGAGGCGTTGAGGACTTGGTATCTTTGTTTTAAAAACAATTTATTTGATTACAAGTTAAAGTAATTTAATGTTGATGATAACTGTGTTTAAATATTAGCCAATGAAGTCCCTTCAAACTGAACGTGAGCTAGTAAGGGTCAGCTGCAATATTGCACTGGATTCCTACCCTAGGCATGCCAGGGGCCAGGTGGTAATCCTGATCCCTGGTTATCAAAATAAATAAATAAATAAATAAATAAATAAATAAATAAATAAATAAATAAATAAATAAATAAATAAATAAATAAATTGCTCTTTTCAGTGCACTGTCCTTGTCCCACCTGTTCTGAACTAAGGTCAGAAACAACTATGTCCAAGTTGGCTGTGTCCATTTCTCTTGTCTCCAGAACTTGTACTGCCCCTCCACCAGAAAGATGTTTCAGTAGTGAAGTATGACAGACTGTGTTTATGGATCCCAAACTCTCTGTTAGAATCAACCAATGGGGCTGCAGTACCAGCTACAACTGGATTCAAGATGCTAGCACAGCTAAATGACATCTTCACGCTTCACCCTCAAAGATCAATGAGTTGAATAGGTGGAGGGGAGGTTCGGACAGGAAAGGCCACTGGTTGAGGAGGTTGCTTTACTCTGGGCAATGTGCCTAGAGTTGACCTTTTCAACTCCGAGCATTTCAGGCTTTCAAACCTAGCCTACAGTCTACACAGAAGCCTGCAACCTACTCCAGGATCCAGAAACAACTCCTCTGAGGATTTATTCACCTACAAATTATGTATATTCCCTATACTTGTTTAAAGAGATATTATGAAAGAGATCTCTGTAAATACCATCTCCTCTGTTAAATCACAAACAAATGCAAAAATATATCCAGAATAAATCAGAGCTTAAATGTTTCTGTTGCTTCTAAATACCTGGAAAATCAGTTCTGACTGGAGAAACAATGCTGCCTCCAAAGAAGGAACTACACAGACGCTGTGCCACATCATCTCCCTGGGCGGGAGATACATGCAGTGGCCACTCTTGACAAAGCATAGTCTAACCTTTCACACTGGATTGGAAAACGGAGCTGTGAAACTCCTTCATAAACAAGAGAAGAAGAGAAAGGAGGTCATGAACTGCTTAGTCACTGAGGAACAAGACCTGCCTCTCAGGTTTGCTGTTTCACTCAAGGGAAACCTTTTATCTCCCAGTGGGGCATACGTGGCATGTTGGGACACTGGAGTTAAAACATTCTTCTGGAGTAATACAGTCTTTCCTGGTGATTATTCAAGATACATTCATTTAAGAACATATTTTATGTGCTTGTAATTTATCATGATTTATAGACACAGGAGAATTTTCCAAATACACTTGATACCTCAATAAGTACACTGAAAACACACTGAAGTATAGTGGTTTTTAGACACCTTCTCTGAAGGCCTGGGGAGTTACTGTGTCTGTGCATTATATGAGCTGATGTCCAATTGACATAAAATAACTTAGGAAGCGTTTTCCAGTAGATACATGTGTGAAGATAAAATCTGGGCAATCTGGCTGGACCTGTGCCCACCTCTATCCCTAGGAGTCTTGCTTTGAAAGGAGCTAGCCTTCCAGAGTCTCTCTTTATCCTATTGTTCTAACAAGCATCACCACTCCGAACCATGCTGAGAAGCACAGGTTGTGAAACACTAGCTCAAAAACACCTGACACACACAGCAGATCGGCAGGAGAATTGACTCACTAAGCTGTGTCTGCATATTGCTGTGCAAGAGAAGAACTAGGACGAGTTGGGCGTGGCTCAGCTTTCTCATTGCCGATCGACCCCTGAGCCCCTATGCTCCACTGGGACAGAAGCATATTGGTATGACCTTCTTGAAGGGCCAATTTATCTTGAATTCCTGTATCTCTGAGTACCAAAGAATACCACTGGGCTTGCTGTGTGGAAAGAACAGGAGTAGACACAGACACTGTCTATATTCCAAAGGTTGCTGGAGGCCAGTTAGGTATAAGATCATGAAAGGAGATAAATATTGTTATATTATCATCATCATCATTATTATTATTATTGACAGGGTCTTACTTCAAAGCTCTGGCTGGTCTTTAAACTCACTATATAGACCAGGCTGGTTTTGAATGCACAGACATCCTCCTGCCTCTGCCTCCTAAGTGCTGAAATTAAAGGGTGCATTACCACTCTAGGCAAAGAAGATAAATGCTAATAAATAAAAATAATACAATTAAATTGCAATAGGTTAGGAAGAATTGAGAATGATTGCATATAATGCCTTCGAAACATATGCATGTGCAGTGTAAAGGTGTATTACAGAAATAGTCTGTAACTTGCTTTTATCTAATCACAATATATGGAATATATACCATGTTCAAATATTTAAATATGAGCCTGAAAATTATTACAGTTACGTGAATTTACGAATCAGCTTCACACTGAATATTACTTAGGACTGACCACTGATGGAGCCTACTGAATATTTGCTTCATGATCTATTGTAATCATGTCATTAACTGATGCAAATTCAGAAGCCATTGACAACGGCGGGGTGAATGCTTCAAGTTTCCTATGGAATGGAATTTAAATGTCTCACTCACTTCCCAGGCTCTGTTCTTGCTCACACTTGAACAGGTGTTTGCATGATAAACCCTCTCTAACATGGCAGGGACCAGAAAAAGCAAGGGAGACAGCAGGCAGCCCTAAGTGCTATGAAAACCCAGGGCAGATCCTGAAAGCTGCCAAGGGGGTGATGGACTCTATGTAGCTGCACTGTTGTGTACATGGATATTTGCTGTGTCTATGCTGGACAGGCCTCCACCTGTATGTAACTGGGAACATAAGCAGCAAGAAAGAGCCACGTCTCTAGAAGCCATTAATTAGGAATACTGTATCCTCTTTGTTTGAATCCCAACCTTCCCATATTTGTTTTTAGGGCCTGTATTCCAATTCTATTTCTGCACTTACCTTTCTAATCTCTGGCAAGTTATTTAAAATCTCCATATTTTAGAATAATAGTTAATTCAGAGTTAATTTGAGCCTTATATTTCTTCATATGATATGGCCAGGCCTTCCATGTTATAGATATTTTTCTCCCTCTTCTTCCTCATCACTGTCTTGGGTGTAGAAGGCACTCAAAACCTTGCCATGGTCATAAGAATGTTTAGCAGTATCCTTTTCTCTTCCTTCTCTGAAATCTCCAAGCTAATGAATGACCCTATCTACCTAACTCCCGTGACTGAACACATTTATGCTCTAATAACGAAACACAGTATTCAAAATATTTTCAAACCTACATGACCTCATATAAGAGCCTTTTATGTTGCCCAAAGTTATTGTGTAATGAAGAGAACAATGAATATCCAACTGGTCAGGACATCCCATTCTTCTCTACTCTTCCTCCTGTCTGACCTCATCTCCACACCCATCAGCTCAACCTGCGGTCCTAGCACTTCTGCATCTTTCCCTCCCCTCCCAAACTCCCATTTAGTGTCATTACCAGACTGCACTACCCTCGCTCCTCTAAACTCACCGTGCATCTTTCATCTCCAGCCTTGCTAACACAGTATCTGCTGCTCTCATTCATCTAGATCCTTTGGGCCATTCACAATACCTTTCCCAATCTGCCTTCTGGTATGTCCCCTAGGAACAGTTCCTCTATACTCTCAACCCCAGTGCTAATTGTAATGACCCGACTATGGCCCTCAGAATTCTACTATTATGAAACAGAAAGCTCCCCAGAGCAAGGATCATGGCTCTCTTATTCCTCAGTCCTTCCTGTCTAGCTTCATCTAACACACACAAACCAGGAATGTAAATCAACTGTCATAAGAAAATAGATTTTCCCCAGTAAAGAGGCAAGGTAAGATAATGTCATTATCTTTAAATACCAACAAATACCGTGGAAGAGAAAAAGTATTTTATTCTATGTAGCTTCAAAAAGAGCCACTACAGCCAAGTGTATAGATTCGGGGAGTTTCTTTCAAAATAATATGACAAACAACTTCCTAAAATATAGAGCATGAGATTTTTTTGGCTAGTATTCAGCTCCAAGTCACTGAAGGGTTTTACAGAGTGGCTGACAAAAATGAACTGTGTGATATCTAGGCTCTTTGCATTGTTTAGATTATATGACAAATTAAATCTAAATTATTTTCATGCAATTGCTTATTCATGTAGGAAAATAGCAATTCTGGATACATTAAAAAGAATATCAAAGGTTACAGTTTAATACATATATAGGCCTGCCACCTCACTGAGTATTAGCAAAGAACACAAAGAGAATATTAAATAAAACACAGCAAAAAGAATAATAATCTCACATATAACACAACTTTTCAGTGCAGTGGACAGCATCCCTCCACAAAGCATATTAAGGTCAGCTGGGGCTTTGGTCAAACCACCTCTCTCATCCTGGAGGAGGCAATTTAACTTTACAACTATAAAGAAACTTCCCATTAGAAGTAGTTTCAACTTTAGATTTATTGAATTTTCCACAGTTACGTCATGGAGGCTGTGCACAATCCAGAGGGGCTCAAGGGGCTACACTGTAAACTGTTATAGTAAATATTAATGAATATCATGCCTGATAAAACCTGCAGTCTGTACACATGCATCCATGCACCCACACCAAAAGGGACTTTTCACCTTATATGGTGACTTTTCCAAACCGACTCTTTCTTTACTCCACTTTGTTGGCCTGCCAAACACAGAGTACATTTACTTTAAAAACACCAATTAAAAATATTAACAACATGAAAATATATAAACTGTGGTTTAGAGCCAAGGGCACATGAACTGGCGTAGATTCAGACAGAAAGTAAACATAAGAGGAATAACAGAAACTCCTACATCATCCAAAAGGAAGCATGAACAATAGCCCTGTAGTGAAAGTGATCCTCCTGTCCCAGAACCCTGCTGACTCCTTATGGAGAGGGCAAGGTGACCATTAAGGAAGCAAGCCAGATGGAGGGGCGGGGAGGGGAGCAGAAGGGGACAGACAGTGCTTTGAGGATTTGCAAGGTCTGGGAGCGGGTAGGGAGGACATGCTTCCACTTCACACTGCAACCTGGGGCAGCCCCAGGGGCTCTCATAATCCTGTTCAGGAATATTGCTTCCTCAAGCGTTAAAATCTGGGACTTCTTCTTTGGCCTCTCAAACTGAGGAGCAGCTGTGGAAAACCGTTGGGTTGGGAGTTGTAGTATTTAGATAACATTCAATTCACACCACTTGATTTCTTGGGACCTTAGTTTGCCCTTATGTAAAATGGAAAGCCTTAGACATCTACCTTATACCAGTTGTCAAGAGGAGAATAATTAAAGCCAGGTGTGTAAAGCAGATTAGCTGGACAGAAAGAAATCTTTATTGATTTTGCTTGTAGATTGGAGAAAACAAAACAAAACAAAACAAAAACCCCCAAACTGCTTTTTGGCATCCTGCAAGTTGAGTTACTTTTTTTTTTTTCAATGCTGAAAATGAACTTAACCTGGGTAAGGATGGAGCCTAGTAACTACTGCATCATACAATATATATTCTATTATACTACACACACTGTAGACAGTTATGAAGGAAGGAGGGAGTGAGGAAAGGAGGAGAGACCAAAGAAATAACTAGGCATACTCACATCTCTTTCTTCCTGTGTGACAGAGGTAGCTGCTGTATTTTTAAAATGGCGGGAAGGAGTCCCACCATACAACAGGCCCCACGTGGGAGGTCTATTGAGGGGAGGGGCGTGAAGGGGCAGAGAGTGGTTCCTGGGGACGAGAGCGAAGGAAAAGAAAGAGAAAGAGACGGGAGGTGTACAAATCCCGCCTTTTGTAAGGAAAGGTAGTGAATGTGCACGGGGGTGCTCTTAGTGCTGCAGCTGAGCTATATCCTCTGACAGGACCCTAAGGGCAGGCCAGTCCAGATGCCTGAATGCTGACTGTGGCTCACAGTTATTTCCTCTATCCTTATGGGTGGTTCCACTCTTATTTTTGCCATACTGAATGTGCTTGGGGGCTAAGCCAGAAGACCACAATCACAGACTCCTTGTTGGTAGTTGTTTTTTTTTTTGTTTTGTTTTGTTTTGATTTTTTTTTTTAAAGAATTACATGGGTAATTTCCTTTAATTGTTCTCTACACAATCCTTCCAGAAACCTCAGGTGCTAATGTGATAAGGAGGTGGTTCTTGCTTTATGTGTTAGAGTATGTCTTACTTGTAGTTAATATTTCTCTTTCTATCTCTAAGTGGTTACAACATTTTGATTTAGAGATTACTAAGTTCATGATAAAACCAATAAAATGAATTGAACCTAGATAAAAATGAAATGACTCAATTCTTCTTCACAGTGTATTTAAAATTTTAAAGGGGGCATAGAAACTATTTGAACAATTACACAGTAATATTCCTTAAAAGTTGCAAATATCCTACACACTTCTGTTAGATTTTTAACCTATTTCAGTAAATTACCTGATTAAAACATACAGAACAATCTGGGTGTGGTGGTGCATGCCTTTAATCCCAGCATTTAGGAGGCAGAAGCAGGTGGATCTCTGAGTCCAAGACCACCTTGTCTACAGACTGAGTTCCAGGACTGGCAGGGATAGATACACAGAGAAACTCTATTTTGAAAAAATAAATAAATAAAAAACACATATTTATCATGGCATGACAATCAGCTAGTCTATTTTGTGCATATGTGTGTCTGTGTGTGAAATATGTGTGTTCTGTCTGAGTATACATGTGTCTGAGCATGCATTTACCTAGGTACTCACACGCAGACACCAGACATCACGTTTTCTGGTCTACCACTCTACTCTATTCTCTATTTTAGGCCCTTAAGACAGGATCTTGCACTGAAGCTGGAACTAGGCTGGTGGCCAGGAAGCTTGTCTCTGCCTCTTACAGAGCTAGAGTTACAGGCACCATGAAACCAAGTACCCTCCTTTTAGTATTTGTGTGTGTGTGTGTGTGTGTGTGTGTGTGTGTGTGTGTGTGTGTATACATACGTACATATAAAGATGTGAGTTATGGCAAGCTTTTCAAAGAAAAATCATCCTTTTATGAAAAACCAGAACATTCTGGCTCTGAATCTTGGTTTGGTTGCCTGTTCTTCCACTAGCTACCGTCTGCTAGTGTCTGAGGCTGCCTTGCACATAACTCATGTGCTTCATTCACTATTTTTACTAGTTTTTTAACCTTTTCACCAGTTGACTCCTTGCTCATATTAAAAACTTCTCCACTGAATCAGAAGGCCTGATCAATGTTTTCAAGTTATTCCTCTGCTGTATAGTTTTGTTGTGAACTAAATAAAAAGGAAGTTTACAAACAGAAAGAATAGTATTTTTATTCTCACAGAAGGAAATGTGTCAAAGGGAAGAAGAAGCGGTACAAAAGGTCACTGGGCTTCATAGCCTGGTCAGGTAGGGACAAAATACCATTACAGAACTCCACCTCAGTCTGCACAGAATAGGGTAACTATGAAGAAGTTCCTAGATTTAGAAATGATGAAACCACACAGTAAGGACGAAGCTGGACTATATGTTAAGGACCCACAACTCAGGAGATGAACATAATCAATTAGGACTATGTGAATGCAGATTTTTGTCCATGTTAGAAGCAAGTGAGCACATTATGATGCTAAAACAGTCAGCAGGAGGAAAAAGTATAGCCATGAGGATGCACCTCCTGAGGTGAGATCCAGAGGACATGTCTATGGTCTCCACAGTTAAGCAGAGGGGCAGACCAGAAAACCAACAGGAGTCCTTTTCTATGCCTGGAGAGGAAAAGCAAGGACGGAGTGGGAGAGCAGTGAAAGAGATACCTTGATAAGGGAGACTTCATGGGGAGAGGGAGAAACCTGTGCTGGGGAAGTTCCCAGGAATCCACAAGGATGACCCCAGCTTCGACTACTAGCAATAGTGGAGACTGTGCCTGAGCTGGCTTACCCCGATAATCAGATCGGTGAATACCCTAACTGTCATCATAGAGCCTTTCTCCAGTAACTGATGGAAGCAGTTGCAGAGATCCATAGCCAAGGACCAGGCCAAGCGCTGGGAGTCCAATCTAAGAGAGGGAGGAGGGATTATATGAGCAAGGGACATCAAGATCATGATGCAGAATCCTACAGAGACAACCAAACCAAGCTAGTGGGATCTCATGAACTTTGGACCAACAGCTGTGGCGCCTCCATGAGACGGTACTAGGCCCTCTGCATAAGTGAGACATTTGTGTAGTTTGATCTGCTTAAGGGCCCCCAGGCAGTGGGATCAGGATCCATCCCTGGTGCATGAGCGGGCTTTTTGGAGCCCATTACCTATGGTGAGACACCTTGACCAGCTGTAATACAGGGGGAAGGGTCTGACCTGCCTCAACTGAATGTACCAGACTCTACTGACTCCCTATGGGAGGCCTTACCTTTTCAGAGGAGGAGGGGGTGGACTGGGGGAAGGCTGGGGGGGAGTGAGAGGAGGGAAGAGAGGGGATCTGCGGTTGGTATGGAAAATGAATAAAAAATTTCTTAATAAAGAAAAAAAAAGAGGGGAAGAGAAGTTGAAGCGGAGTAGGGTTGGGTGGTAACAAAGATGAGTGGCTGATTTTCAAGGAGCTGAGCGGACACAGGGAAAATGGAAGGGAGGTATGAGAAGCAAGTCAAAGAGATAATGAGGAACAAATAAAACTTACTGTAATGGGGGTTCATTCAAAGCTGGATGCTTAAAAACATGTTCTTTAAAATTAATTCATCTTTTATGTTGGTATATATTTATTATACAAAATAATGGACATTTTCATATATACATATGTGTCATGTACTTGGTCATATTCACCCCATTATGTTATCCTCTACTCTCCTGACCACAGTTCCCCTTCTATGTGCAGGGGCATGCACATGTACACACACACACACACACACACACACACACACACACACACACACCATATTCCATACTGTCTTTCTGCATCTGGCTTATTTCACTTAACATGATAATCCCTAGTTTTGATCATTTTTCTGCAAATGACCTAATTCATTTTTCTTTATGGTAGTGTAAAAGTCCATTGTGCTTATATTCACGTTATCTATTCATCTGCTAACAGACATCAAAGGTTGATTCTGTAACTAGTCTATTATGAACAGTGCCTTAGTAAATATGGATATATAAGTATTTATATTGTTTGTTGACTTAATAGTCTTTTGGGTATACACTAATGGATAGTATATCTGGACCATATGGTGTAGTGGGTAGCCACTCCAGCTTTGGTCTGGAAGTTCCAACCCCCATTGAGGCTTCCATAACTATCACGCCTACAAGGCGGGGCCAAGGGAGGGCCTGAAGACCTGAGACCGGGATGCGCGCTCTCTTGTTTCCTGGACCTGGACTCGAGAGGTAGATCGAGGAAAGTTCTCCAGAGAACACCGCCGGACTGCGCTGCGTCTCTTCCAGAACCCATCATCTACCTATCCCTTCATTTGTGAGTTACGCCTTTAAATAAATCTCCTTTTAACTACGTGGAGTGGCCTTAATATTTACACCAATATGGTGGTCATCTTTTTTTTTTTTTTTTTTGGTTTTTTGAGACAGGGTTTCTCTGCGTAGCTTTGTGCCTTTCCTGGAACTCACTCAGGCTGGTCTCGGACTCACAGAGATCTGCCTGGCTCTGCCTCCCGAGTGCTGGGATTAAAGGCGTGCACCACCACCGCCCAGTGGTAGTCCTGTTTTTTAAGTCAGTCAAACCACTAAGCAGCAAGGAAGCTAGTCATTCAGTCAACAAACATCTGCTGAGCAACACTGATGTGTCTGGTAACTCTTAGCACTAGCCAAGGATTCCAGGATTCACTTAGGAACATAACACAAGGTAAGTGCTATGTTGGAGATCTATATAAGATGTATGGAAGAAGAGGGGCGTGTATTTAATCAGGGAAGAGTAAGATGTTTTCTGGAGGGGGAGCTGCGGAAGGGTATTTACCTGTAGTCTCTGAGAACAGAGACAGCCCATTGGAGATGCTACTACTACTCTCTGGCACAAAATGATGGGAAAGTGTACACTGTGTCCTATGTGAAACTTAGCAGTTCCACACAGGGGACCACAGGATCTTGACCATCAATGCTTCGGCATGTAGTCTCACAATCACCAGTGCACAAGACACACAGGCCTAACAGTTCTGTGTGGCAACCAATCTAAACAAAACCTTTCTGTCTTTTGTGAGCAGTAAAGCTGGCGGTGGCTGTTACCTTCTTACTCAAGCATGGCTGGGTTTCATTCTGTGCAACTGCCTTCCTGAGTCAACTCATGCCACTATACTCCGGTTTAATAATTATTTGCAGTCTTTGGTCCCTTGGCAGTAAGCACAAGACAAATAATTTTCTCCAATGTGCCCTTGTAACAAAAATCAATTGTCTTGCTTTGCTTTCTATTATTTAGAGCTTTTGTGGGTGTCTTATCTACTCACAAGACACAAACACTCCAAAGGCTTCACTATTTGTATCCTTGTCATTGACAACTCTGAAGATCAGTTTTCACTGAACTTTGCAAGTGGGCTTTGCTCCATCCTGTGTGAGCACACCTCTTTATTACTGTAGAGAGGACCACACTATGCCTTAAGGTTTCCGAACAGGAAAAACAAAACTCCACAGCAAGAATAACACAGTCAGAGAGTTGAAGGGGACTCAAAACCACTTATGTAATCACCTGGGTGATGAAGGACAAATCACCCGGCACTTGATCAAGTTGTTTCAAGTGAGAGAAGATATCCTTTTGTTTAGCATTCATATAGCAAAATCTTTTTAAGAGTCAAACGGATGGTAGGGCACCAACTGGATATTTCTACTTAGAGCAACTTTATTGTTTGGGGTGGAGGAAACCATAGCGAGCATTTACTGAGGGTTCATTATACGCTGATGCATAGTGCTATGTTACAAGGATTATTTCATTTTGTCTTTTATACTAATCCTAAAAGATTGGTGCTATTACTGTCTTTATCTTATGATGAAGAAATGGAGGCTTAGAAAAGCTAAGATCCAGCCAATTCTTTCTCTGATTTTACCATTAACGGACGTGTGATCATTCTTATGTGACCTGATATCATTTGCCTGTGTGTAAAATCAGAACAACTATGATAGCTATCTCACAGAGAGACTGGATTATTATATGAGCTATTGGACCTAAGTGTGTCTAACGTAAATCTGCTTTCCTATCATGCTGGCAGCATGGGGTAACAGGAGACCTGTCTGGGCTGTGTAGTTAGGTTGCTTGAGCTCCAAATCTAGCTCAGTTCCTTGTTACCTCTGTGATTGGGGCATGTACCTTGCTCTCTGACCTTAAGTTTCTCCATCTATAAAATAAGAACACTGACACTCGCATCTCGAGGTTCAGTAAGATAAGCCCTCCCAATGGCAGAAGACGCTCAACCTCTACGAAGATACTAATTAAGTGCTATCTATTAGAAAAAGATGGTTAGAGTTCATTTAGTTCTTTGAGAACTCCAATCAAAAGCAAAAGGGTTCACGTGGCAGGAAATAGATCAATGGCCACCTTTCTGAGACACAGTTTTCATATAAGTTCAATGGAGACAAAAGGAGGCAAAGCCTACTGTCCGTCAGACAGCTCCCTTCAAACACGTGCACCCAGAACACGAACCTATGCCTAGAACCCAGTGCTCACCTGATCTCTCCGTTTCCAGCACATGGCAGCTTAGTAGTTAAAACTTGAAACTGGGTAAGAGAGAGAGGAACAGATGAAGGGCTGATAGAGGAAGGAAAAAACAAAACAGAAAAGTACATTTATGAAAAAAATACAAAGATCATTTAATGATTCAAACATTGTTTGAAATCATTTAATGATTCAAACAAAGGGAATAACAACTGACCATTAATTATACAGGGAAGTGTAGATTAACTTAAAAACAGTTTCACCAGAGTGGTTATTAAAACAAACAAAAATAACTTTTGGCGCTTCAAAAGGAAAAGCAGTAGTCCTTGGAAAATTCACTTCTGCAGGCCACCCAGTTTGTGACAAAAAGCAAATCAATCGTATATTATTCTGGGTTTCCTTCAAAGCTACATTCTGTTGCCCACTTTTAGGGACATACTTTAATAGCATTCTCTTTTCTATAATGTACCAGAAAAACAATCCAAAATATAAGCACAAGAACTGCCCTCAACCAATTCAAATCAAACCTAAAATGGGCATTTTCTTGTGTTTCCTTGTACGAGTTCGACAAGTAATTTAATAGTGAGTGTAGGTATGTCTGCTTTTTCCTCTTATTGACTCAAAGCTAGTAAACCACAGATCATGGAAATCCGGGGTAGGAAGCGAAAACCCTTCTCTCTCCCTTGTGTTTCAGTCATGTTTCCATGTCTGTAAGAACTAGGAGAGTGTTTCTTCACAGTAGAAGCTTAATAAACTCATGTGAAAGATCTGTTCCAAAGGCTTCCATTCCACCATGGCTGAGCTAACCATGAACGGACTCCCACGACACTGAATTCTTTACGCTCTTTCTAAGACTTGGACATTTGTGGACTGGGGGCAGAATCAGCCAGAAAATTCTTTTGTTTCTTAGATTTGAGTAGACAAAAGAGCTGGTGAAGAACAGTTGAGGAAAATGTTTGAATTCTACAGCACAACACTATAATTTTCTCATTACAGAAACACTTCAGACATCTAGTTAGAAGTCAAATAACCACACTAAAACTACCCTCACTTGATTTAGGACTCATGTTTTATGACCAGAAACTATGGGATCTCAACTAGCAACTGACCTTATTTCTCTCATAATAGCTACAGGAGACTGTGGCCCATGGGTTTTTATAGCCCCTGCTAAATGTATATATTCTTACTATCTGCTTCCAAGTTAGCCCTAGGCCGTACACACAAGTAACTCCTACCCGACTCGAATAAACAGCGGTCGTGTGAACAAGCTGCAGCTAGGGGAGAGGAACCCACTCTTTCACACTGACGCATTTATGGGCTCCCTGACTATTATTTCCTAACACCATCTAAAGCAGAGACGGGCAAAACATGGCATGGTTGAGCGTGAGTGCCAGTGTGACTGTGAGTGAGTGTGTGTGTATATATATGGTCATGTATGTGTGCATGTGCCTGTGTGTATATGCACCAGAGGCTGACATTGTGTATCTTTCTCAGTTACTTCACTACAGTATTTTTTGAGGCAGAGTCTCTTACTGAACCTATAACTCATCGATTCTGCTAGACTGGCTGACTAATGAGCTCCAGGGAGCCATCTGTCTCTGTCTTGCCAGTTCCGGGGTTAAAGATGTGTGCTGCTATGTCTGATTTTTATGTGGATGCTAACCATCCAAACTCAGGTCCTCATGTTTATGTGGTAAGGACTTTACCAACTGAGTTCCTCCCAACTAGACCCCCTTCTTAAACATAAAGTTCTTCTGGGACATAGCCACTGCCATTCATGTGTGTACATATGGCTGCTTGCTGGAGAGAGAGAAAGAGAGAGAGAAAGGGGGAGAGAGAGAGAAAGACAAAGGGAGGAGGGAAGAAGGGAGAGGGAGGGAGGGGTGGTAGAAGCTGTGTGGGCTGCAAAATCTAAGGCATTTAATATGTAGTCATTAACAGAAAAAGCTGGCTGAACTCTGATCTAAGGAGTCCATTTTATCAATGAATACATCAGAAAGGGATGTCTGATGGCCAAACTCAAGGTGGTGGCATCGGGACGACCAGGCAATAATGGTGTTGTCATACATGTGCTTGGTTCACTGCTATTTTCCATCTTCCTCAAATTAATATCCAGTAGCTGAGTGAATGTGTGAGCTTTGCTTGGTCAAACCTGTAAGACTTAAATCAGGGAGATTATACTAAAAGCAAATCTGGTCATTTGGTGATATTCAGGATAAACTTATCCATTCATGTGATAGAGTATGTACCATGTACAAGGCACTGGAGCCATGTCTTAAGCAAAGAGACTGTGTCACTCGCTCATGAAGATGACAGTTTGGTGGGAGGATGTTATGTATAAGGGTGTTTTCCCACAGAGTAGATGACGGGGTTCTGGAGCCAGTGAATGATTCTCAAACAGGAGCTGCTGAAGCTGAGGGTTGTGGGCTGAAGGGAGGATGGCAGCGGGAAGGAGCCCAAGCAGAGCACAGCCCCAGAGAACGCCTAGAGTCGAGAGGGAGAGTGATGAGTGGGAAGTAACCAGCAGAAGACACACACCTGAAGAGAAAAAACGGAAGAGGGAGGGACGGAGGCGAAGCTGCAGGCCGAGTCGAGCAGAGCCCTGGATCCCTATTAACAAGCTTCGAGCTAGTCTAGGAGCAGATTTAAACCTAGTAATCCCTGGGTGACAATCCTCCTGCCTCGGACTATCCTATCCTTATGATCAGTTTTTCCTTCTTTTAATGATTGAGTTAATGTTTTGAACATTCCCTTATATCTTTATCAATATAATCAATCAGCAAAGGCAAAACCACGATAACAGAAAACTTATAGTACAGCTTTTTGTGAATGTACTGAACATCTATAAAGAGCATCATGCAAGCTTGCCTCCATTCCTTTTCTGTTAGGCATGGTCAGCTATGGCTACCTTCCTGCTGGGAACAGCACATTCTCAGACTTCAATGATACTGCTGCATAAAGAGCATTGAGTAGCTAAAAGGCCAAGAGAGTTACCAAGGGAAGCACCTGAAAATGAAAGGTCATATAATAAGCTGGGGGGAAAAAATCCCACGAATAGGAATGAAACATGTGAGTTACGGTTCAGGTACCTGGGCCATATGAATGAAGTTTATGAACCTAAGCAAGTTAACTCTTCAGTTTTGGCTTTCCTACCTATAGAGTCGGAGAGCTGGGCATCCTTAGAATTCTAACAAGGATGAAATGAGAGTCTGTAAAGCTCCTGATTGACAACCAATTTTCTGGTACAGTTTTCCTCCTCCTCTATTTCCGACGCATGCCACTGGACATGGGGAAGCTGCCTCAGTGGCAAGAGATGTAGATGTAAATGTCAGTCAAGTCTTATCTGCTCAGGGCTCACTTACCATTGGATGGTTCCTTGGGCCTGGTAAACCTTACCAACTTTTGTTTTTCTAACCTAACTGGATCAAAAAATGAACTAACACCTTCAAATGACCTTATCTTCAGTCTTCCTGTGTGGGTCAGAGAAGGCATAAAAGCAAAAAATACATATAATGTAATTATGGAATTAAGGGTTATTATGGAAAATGATGATATACATGAAGATACTTACAAAACTAAAAAAAAAATCAACAAAACTCAGCCTGAACTCCTCTCTCTCTCTCTCTCTCTCTCTCTCTCTCTCTCTCTCT
>CABHPR010132140.1:0-11103 GCA_902168415.1 Peromyscus melanophrys | reverse complement strand
AAAAAAAAAAAAAAAAAACAACTTTAGACCTGGAAGGCTAAAGGCCCACTGCAAATGCTGCTTGTACAACTCTAACAACCTTTTAGCTATTATTCCTTTTTGCTTAGGAAGTTGTAAAGTAAGTACAATGTACCTCTTTGTACCTCCTGGGAAAAGTATTAAGTACTTTGAAATACAGCCCTGTTAAATACAGCCCTGTTAGCCCTCTGAGAAGGAAGGAGCCCAAGGTCACCGTAGGGTTGTTTGTTTTACTATCAACTGATAAAGGCACTGAGAATGAAGTCGCTAACTCAAGGTGACACTCTATGTGGTGGCACAGACCATCGTGGATTCCTGGTTTCCCCAGGAGAACGAAGCCATGCTGTACAACTGACTTACAGCTAGAACCGAATAACAGAAATCCAAAGGATAGTTACGTAGTTAAGCAAGAAGAGAGTTGCCACTTCTGTGGGGGAGGTAGTTTCTTCATAGGCTTAGCCTCAGCACCCTGTTTTCTCACGTACTTTTGGTGTAAGGACAGAGAGCCCGCTGGAAACTCTGCAGGATTGCACAGATCTGGGAACAGAGGCTGGGAACCATTACCATAAAGTTTACGGTACACAGTGGACCCAGACCATAATCGAGGATTCTGCCTTTTCATTGGTTACCACTAGAAACATACTCACCAACTTTCTGTATCCATAGATCCACAAAAGAAATAATATAATTGCAGGAGAACTACTAGACAGGAAGATACGAACAGCCACAAGTAAGTGACACTGTGAACATCAAATGAGTGTGGCACTTCTGGGCCTGAGGCCTTCTCCTGTTGGTTCTGTGATGAGGGCTTGAGCGTGACAGGAAGGGACACTGGAAGAGGCCTCTTTTAAAAGGAAGCCTGGGTGAAGTTGGCTTGTCTTTCCTTATAAAGCTTTCCTCTATCAACCCGCCACCCACACCTCCCCCAGTAAAAACAGGGGCGGCCTCTAAATGCCAAGAGAATAATTGTCTGTGTTTTTGCGTGCTGAAATTGGCTTGGCAAGCTCTCCACCTTGCAAAGAATACAAAGAGCTTAGTTTAGTCTGTGTGTAAAGGCTTCACGACCATTACCCAAATCATCCAAGGCAACATGCTCAGGGGAGGGGAATGATTCTTTGATTCCCCCCCAATTGTAAACGTCTGACATCCATTTATTTACAGCTCCTAGCAGCAGCCACCTCCCTGGTCAACACATACTCTTGGCAGCCCTGAATGCTTTCTAACCAAGGGCTACATGGAACCACACACAGTGGACAGGGAGACTCCTCAAACTTGATCTGTCTCAGCCTCCGAGGACCTGCTACAATCCACAGACTTCAGAGTATCTGAGATCCAGTCAACAGGCTGGAAAGGGCATTCCCTTCAATGACCAACACAAGGAAAGCTCTCTTCAGGTAGAGCTGATATTAGCAAAGGCCAGCTCCCCTCTCTGCATACTTCCTCAATGAGAACATAAAGAAAAACACATTACTTTGAAGACCCAAACTCTTGGGGTCTAGCGGGAGCCACACCACCTTACAGTGTGTTTTCCTTGGTGGACCTGTGTGGTTGTTTACTTACACAGACTTCCTGATTTTGAAACAACTCTCTTCCACTGCCTAGGATAGCTGAACAAAGGGGTGTGAATGTAAATCACACTGTGTTTTAATCTCTCACCACTTCAACATGCAAGTGTTTCACGAAACAGGACTAGCCACCTCAGTTTTGCTGACACAGAGCTGTAACATTCTGGTCGAGAAGGTATCTGTCCTAACTTGACACAGGCCATTAATTCTAATGAGAAAGAATTCATGCAACATAAAAGGTCTGTAGAGACTGGATGAGATCTGAAGCCAGCAAGAGTTCCTGCTTTGCCACTTACCATCTCTATGGCTTGGGGCAGACTGACCTAAGCTCATAAGGTTTAGGTTCTTAGAACCCATATTAAAGATTAAGCATAATATAAAACCATAGGGGTTTCATTCCAATGAAAACCATGCATGCAAAGTGCTCTCGAATGGTACCTGAAGACAGTAAGTTTTGTGTTGCTCCTATGTCAACGATGGATTTTTAAAGTTTTCACTGATCAACAAGAGCATGGGTGAGTATCCTGTTCTAAATCAGGAGCCTCTGTAGCCTGTTAGAACAGTTCTAGAGTTTTGGCCAGTGTGGACCAAAGAGTCACTTCAGGCCAAGTCCCTCTGAATTGGAAGGGACACAGTTCACTATCACTTCTCTATTGGACAGCAGCAATTGGTTCCTGGCCAGACCCCAACTCCTTCAGTTTGCCAATCTCCATTTCAAATGACACACAATAACACACACTCTTAAAATACTTGTTGAGCTCTGACTGAAAGAACTCGCTTCACGTGGTGAAGCAGGACTAGAAAACACATTGGCCTCATGATGCTGAACTTATTTTCTTACTAAGTTGAAGACGTGTATGGTGAAAAGGGAATGCAGGTGTTCCCTTAAGTCCTCTCCACCAGGACGCCAGGAGTTCCTGCCAGGTACTGAGTACCTGGGCACAGCAGCGCATACCCAAGGGCTCTAGGATCTCTAACTTTTCTACTATTGCAGTTAAGAAACTGGGCCCTGAAAAATGAAGCAATTGCGGTAATTGCACCAGCAGGTATCAAGGAGTGCATGACTGGAACTCAGCTAAGCTGGTGCCACAACTTACACTCTCCTCTGCTGTGTACCATGTGTTACTTACTGCCTTACTTACACTTAGCAGTCTTGAAAAGCAATGAAAAATACAGGGTCCTAGCTCCAGACACACACACACACACACACACACACACACACACACAAAACTAGTAACACAAATTTACATTGTTAATATTATCTAACATAGCCCCTACATTTAAATTTCCTTGGTCTTCTTTTCTCACACACCACGGACAATAACACTAGCTGTTATCAAGACAACCTTTCATGGGCATTTTGATTATTAAGGCTTTATTAAGGTTATCTACTTTTCTTTTCAGAAAAAGTTCCCTAAAATATGAAGACAATGTAATAGATGAGATCAGTATTTTTTTCTAAATCGCTATTTTCCTACATTAATCTGGGGCTGGGAAGATGGGTCAGTAGCTTAAAAAAAAAAAAAAAAAGCTTGCTATATAAGCCTGGTGACATGAGTTCAAACTTCCAGAACCTATCTACAAGTCAGACACAGTGGGTGATGCATATCTGTAATTCCACACTTTAACAGTGAGATGGGAGGCAAACACAGGTGGGTGAGCTAGCCTGGGGTATGCAGAGCAACAGCAGACAATAAGGAAGTCCCTGTCTCAAAAAAGCTAAGAAGGTGAAAACTGACGAGATTGTCCCTTGACCTCCATATGCATATCATGCTACTTGCACCCTCATGCATGAGCATGTACACACACACACACACACACAGTTTTCAAATGGAACACTCACAAAATAGAAAACAAGACTTTTACAGGCTGTCTACAGAATATATGGAAAGATATTTAATCCATTTCAGTTTCCTAGTGTTTGCTGGGCACTGACTGTTGCCTCTTATCTAAGCTGCCTTGTGATGAGCAACCTTATCTGTGCCACACATTACCTTTATCTTCCTTTAGTCATTGGGAAGATTGGATATTTCCCATATACTGTTTTCCAAGCCACCTTCTTCCTGTACATTTGACCTGGGAACTCTTCTTCATCCTTCAAGAACCACTAAGTCCCCTGGCAGAGTTAGTTCTTCCTTTTCAAAAACTCCCAAAAGTACTTTGTATATTGCGGATTATTTATTGTGTTTCTAAGTATTTTGTATTCAATCATGAACCAACATTTCTACCATAATAAGCTGTGAGCTTCTCAACACCTTAGTTTTTTTACTCTTTGCATTTGCCAAAGGAGAGTAATAAATCTATGTGTATAAATGTTTTCAAAGGCACAAAGAACAGAAACTACCAATTACACTATCTGATACAAAAGAGAAATTTGGCAAAGCTACTTTCCTACTCATCCACTAAGAAGAAAAAACACATGCCTGAGAAGGAAGGAGTCATTCAGTTTTCTTCCCAGTTATGGGGTAATAATGCCGCACACCGGAGATGCTGGGCAAGAGGCAGTCAGTGGCTCAAAGGTCTCATTGGCCTTGTTGGTTATGATATTTTCTCTGTAATACGTACTTTTCTTGTGTACTCACGTTGTCTTAGATAAAAGAGGAGAAAGGAAAGACATTATGCTGTCCTGTAAAATCTCTAGATGGGAATTACTGACATCTCCTAAATCTGTTTACCCTAGATGTATCTTACATTGGACTGATTGACCTGAATGAAAAGACACTCAGAGTGAGCATCCAAAGGATGAGGAACATGGTTGAGAAAGTCAACAACTTTTTTGTGGGAGACTCTGAGTACTCTGAAAGGCGTATTTTTATTTTTTTAGGATTTGTATCTCTCTAGAGCTGGAAATAGAGATTGGGTATGAAGAAGGAACATTTGAACAGAAACAGCAGCAGAGCTACGGGCAGGATTCCTGTGTGCTGGGGTTGGCTTTGGGTGTGACCACAGGCACATCCATTCACTTCACTGGGCCTTAGTTACAGAAGGAAGGAGACTGACGAATTAGACCTGACTAGACAAACATTCAAAGAGGACAGAGAGTCAGATGACCAGCTTGATCCCATCTCATTTCTAAGAAAAATCAGAGCTGGAAGAAATATGCAAGTGATGCAGTCTGAAACTTAAAAGAATCCTGTGATTTTCAAGAGCCCTGATTTAGGCCAGGGAGTATGGCATTAAGTTGAGTTACGTGAAAATAATTTTCTTTTTCTGCTCTATTCCACCAGGATCTGGAAACCATTCTTAGGCTGTTTCAACCTTAAATGAGAAAAGACTCTTTAAAGAGCCACTGATTTGTAATGGAAAACTTGGATAAATCAACTATTTATACTCAAGAGATTTTTATATTTCTTTTTGTCCTTTCTCCATAACACAGAGCTAAGAAAAGCCATGATGTAAGTGTGCCCCATTAGACCTCATCAGCAGACTATTTATTCTGTATTACAGCCTAGCTGCTTCTGGGATTACAGCAATTAGTAGATAAGAACCAAAGAGTACTTCAAATTAAATAGAGAATGTGAATGTCAATGGGTCTAGCATGAGCAAGGAGAGAAAAAAAGGGGAAAGGGTGTGTGTGTGTGTGTGTGTGTGTGTGTGTGTGTGTGTGTGGTGGGGGAACGAGAGAACCAAGGCTTTTATAACTGGTTAAGTATTTGTTGACTAAAGTTGTTTACGCTTCCTAAATCTCTAATTCCTCATTTACAAAATAGGATGAATAGTTGTCTTCTTATGCTGTCAAACAACGTACACATGAAAGATATTTATAAGTAGCCACTTGACAGGCTAACCTGGAGTAAGTCTTCATTAATGCCTCAAGAAATTTTGGGGTCTATATGTAAAATTCCAACTGAAAGCTGACATCTAAAATCTTCCTACAAACATATCAACATTCTATTGCTTTATTGGTGTTTAAGATCTGGGAAATTGTGTTCAACTCCATACATTTCCTGAGAAATAGAGTAGTTGGGTATGAATGAAGAGTGAGTGGGTCTAAAGGGGCATAATCATAATGTGTTTATATGCTGGGTGACAGGGCCTGAAATTTGATGGTATCTTCTAGAATAGAGAATAATCTTTCCCATTAAAGGACTACACCATGACAACAGAAGTAAAGTAGCCAGTAAAGTAGCTTTGCTTGCTTTAGTTCTGAGAAAGAACCAGGTATATGACCTGAAGTTACTGGGAGCTAGGCTGCATCTGCTAACAGGGGAAGCCCTTCTCTGACTTTGCTGTCGGAGCAGCTGGCAAAGGAAGAGCTGTCTGTCTGGTACTGTGGGGCTCACAGGAGAAGATACTGTGCTGCCTCACATTAGAGTCTGTGATGTTTGCTCTTAGAACCTGGCATCCTAGGGAATGGATGTGAACATGCTCCATTTTCCACTCCCTTCTCTGAAACTATGTCCATGCCCTACAAGGAAAACAAAAAACAAAAACAAAAACAAAAAAACAATAGGGGGATGTATTGGTGATTTTCTCTTAATTGAAAAATGGGAGAAAAAGATAGAGAGCCAAATGCTAAATTAGGTTATCTGATTTTCAATTTGTCTTTGTAACCATCAGACAGGTTTAGTAGAGCTGACTGAGTTTAGTGTCTTGAAATGCTGGTGACTAGGGCAATAAAAGGAAACATTTTAAAAAATACATTTTTTTGAAAGACCAAATAAAATCCCAGTAGATTTTTTTCCCTTAATCTGGCCAAGCAAGCATGACCTTGCTGTTCTATGACTTAGCACTATTCACATCTATTTATAGAAAGCATTTCCATAATGCTTACATGAATCACATTTACCATAAGACAGATGATATTAGAAGTCTAAACAGCTTTGTTGAGATCCCTGTAATCTTACTATAGCTCTGTCCATTTTCCTTTGAGGAAACTAAGTTTTAGTTTATGATTCAATGCTGAGAAAGGTGGAAAATGAAAAGCTATCAGACATGTCAATAATAAAAATCATCAAAAGATGAGTTTTTAAACACATTCCAACTTAAACCTTTGGGTCATTCCCAGTAATGAGTATCCTCAAGGTAGCACAGAATTGCTCTGTATTATGCAGTTGTCTAGTCATCAAAATAAACAATTCACACCTAAAATTTCCCACATGTTTAAATCACGTTTAAAGAACATGATATTAATAAAATATGACATGCCCCCAAACAAAGTTAATGTTGACCAAATAAAAAGTAATGGACATTCAGCTAATTTTATGTATGTAGGGAGGAGAGTTAGTTCGTGATTAGGGGAAGTGATATCAAATGTTTTCTAAATTCAGTGAAATTAAAAGGAGATTGCTAGTTTGCCTTTAGGGTCTAATGCCACATCCTCACCTAGCACATTACCATGTGTGTACATAAATGCACACTCAACTTTTTGTAGGCATTTTCTCTCTGATGACTCATGAGTTTTCAACTTCACTTTGTCTTTATCCAGCCTTTTCCTATACTGTTTTTCATTTTATTTTTGCTAATATTCTTTTAAGCATACATAAGATAATGACCATGGCACACTTAAATCAGTGCGTGGCACATGGAAGGATGGGTACACTTTGGCAGATTCTCAGTGTCTCTTTCTATACTTCTAGCCAGTGGTTTACAGATGAATCATCTTTACCATGAAGCGGCTCTCACCCAACCAGCTTTGCTGAGAAAGAACTGCATGATTCAGTCATCCAGTAAATCCTGCTGAGGTCCATTTCCTCTAAATACAGGGACATAGGCATGAACAATAATAGCATTGTGCTCACAAAGTGCACCATAAATCCACTAGCAGGTACCTTTCATTATCTTCATTTCACATGTAAAGACAGAATAAGACCCAAGGTCATAGAGCAGTGGTTTTCAACCTTTGGCGGGAAACCCCTTTGGGGACCTGTATCAGATATTTACATTATGATTCATTACAGTCGTAATATTATAGTTATGAAGAAGCAACAAAATGATTTGATGGTGGGGCGCGGGGTGGTCACCACAACATGAGGAACTGTATTAAAGGGTCACAGCATAGGAAGTTTGAGAACCACTGGCAGAATCATCTTGGAGCTAGGGTTTAAGCCCAGAGCTACCAAATTCTACAAAGCCTCATATTATGTATTGAGGCATGTTTCCTCCCATTCCAAAATGTTAGCAAGGAGGTCAAGAAAGAAAACTGATATTTAAGATTAACTGCATTCAAATATGTTTCTGCACATGTATAAGATACAGAAGGAAAATAATCTTACTGGATAGACCAGTTGCTCCAAAGCCAAAGGCTTGTGGATTTCTGTTACTTGAACTTTTGTATAATTCAAGGTGCTTGGGATTTAACACATGGGGTGGCACCATGGCCACTTACCAATGCTGAACCAGGACTTTCCTTTACTACTTTCTTTTACCCTTTGGTAACTGAGTAGATACAGTGTGGTGATCTAGGGGTGCTGTATGTAGATGACCAAATGAGAACCCAACTTTGCTACTTTTAGAAGCATGACCTTTGGCAAATTTCAGTTTTCTCCCCTGCAAAATGGAGAGAGGAGAAATAAAGTTTTGTAAAGATTAAGTAAGTTAATTAAAGAAAACCATTTAGAATAGGATTGTACATGGTAAGTATTGAATAAATGTTAGTTATCACCTCTATTATTATTTTCTTTAAGTCAAAGTACTTTTGATTGGTTACCTCAACATTATATTGAAAGAAAAAAAAAAAACCAAACTGATTTCTTTTGAGCCATTTCCAAGTTACTTTACACAAATAAAATATTCTCATATTTCTTTTGTAATTCACACACAAATTAATGATATGCTAATACTAAACTTATTTCTAAATAACTACCCAGTTAGGTAGGATAAACAATTTTGATATAAAAGATTAATAAAAATTACTTTAAAAAGTTACCTTTATGGATAGAACTTGATTAAGGTATACGAATTAGGAAGAGAGGGTTAATAGAATGAGTTACTATTTACATTTGTCTGTTTCCTATAACTAAATTAAGAAGAAGAAAAAAAAAACCAAAAAGCAAAAAAAAAAAACCCTGCAAATTCTCTGTAGTCCTTCACTTGGTTTGACACATGCTTACCAAAACCCACCATGATTTCAACTAGCTTAAACCAAAGAAAAACAGACCCAGGTCACTACATAGGAAAACAAAATACAATCTACTTTTCACTGCCAACTACATGGTATTTGTATCCATAGATACAAGACAACAGAGAATCACAAAACTTGAGTGCGGGAAGCCCCGAGACTTCAGAGCTCATCAAGCCTCAGGCCCCAGCCTCGCTGTCAGGGGACCCATTACTGAGTAAGAGACAGAGGAGAGGTCAAAGGGAAGAACCCCTGGTCCTTGTTTCACCCTGAATGATCTTGTAGGGCCAACATAGCCCCAAATTCTCACGTAAGCAGTAAGTCAGGCCTGCCTAATTAAATGCAGAACTGGAACAGGAAGTCAGGTTTCCCGATTCTCAGTCTATACACTCAAAAAGCACGATCGTATAATGGTCAGTAGTGGACCACTACTGCTTTATCAAAGCAGCAAAAGACACCATTATTGGGCATTTATTATTAAAAAAGAAAAAAAGCAGTTATCCATTCCCTCCCTCCCTTCCTCCCTCCTTTCCTCCTTTCCTCCCTCCCTCCCTCCCTCTCCCCCCCCTCCCTTTTTCCCCCCTTGTGAAGTGGTACTAAAAAAATCTAAACCACCATTGTAAATACATTTTTCTTTACCTCACATTGTATTCCTGGGCCATGCACAGCTGTATTAAAAAATTGCCAAGAGAAACAATGAAGTCACTGATAATACAATGCATGAGTATCATGAAATTCATGCCTTTGTTTTCTCCCTCTTGATAATTACTTCTCATTACTAATCATGTTGTGGTTGTTGGCAGATGGGGGAAGGAAACTCCACCACCGTAAACATGTAGAGACATACACTCAGTAGACCAGGCACCTACCTATACATGTTGGATCTGTTCTCAATCAGTGTGAGTACTGCTTCATTAATCAGCAATAATATAGCTACTCACACTAGTTTCCAAACAGAACTTGTAGTCTCAAAAGAAAAACAAAAACAAAAAACGATAATCATGTTTAAAAGAACAATAAACATGCTACTAAAATTTTGGAGCTGTTTGTGTGTGTGTTTTTCTATTTAAAAACTGTCCTGGCTTTCCCTTAGCAAATATCGGCTCAGCCACTTAAGAGTGAGGGGAGAGAAACAAACAGAGGATACACAGAGCCAGCCCCCTTTCGTCCTCTGCTTCAGCTTGGGCAGCCTACGCACAAAGGATACTGCTTATGAGCAGTGCCTAGCAAGTTCCCTGATAAAAAAAAGGAGCTTATGTTATCTTGCTATGGTGGAAGGCATACTTTAGGAAATATGATGAGGGAAGAGGAATATTTATCAATTAATAAGAGAACTCAGCAGATTCTTATTTGTAAGCAATTGTTCCTTATAGGAGTATGTAATCAAAGGGCATAAGAATACATCACAGAAATTCATTAAAAAAATACAGCTAAAGAAGTAAATATATTTTATCATTTTTAAATTAGATTGTTTTTTTTTTTTTTATTGTGTAGGTGTGGTGGACTTTTCCCAATGGCTCCAATTCTTTCTGGAGTCTGCATCTCTCTCCATCTACAAGTGGAGTCTGTTCTCCCACTCCTGCATCTGGGGCTGGCCTTGTGATGAGTGTCTACCCATAAGTCAAGAGCTTGAGTGAGTTTCAGTTCTCACACTGTTGCAGTGCTGCCCTGACACTACCAATGGTGAATTTGGGTCCAGCCTACTAGAGGATGGGGCCAGAGATGAGGCAATCTGGCTGACACCCCAGGATACCAAATAGCCTATAGCTAACTGCATGTGAGAGGTTGCATCTTAGACCAATCATACCCAAAGGAGATGCAACATGGATGGAGCTATGGAGTGAAACATAGAATTTTGAGTCACTGTGGCTACTATCTTAACTTTAGAATAGTTTAGAACAATAATATACACCTGAGACAGAAGGCCACAAAGTACAAGAAGCAAATCAATCACCCTGTTGAAGACTCATCCAAAAGATTAGAGCATCAGGCAAGGTACATCCCAGGAGCCATGAACTGCGATTAATTGTATCAGGGCTTTGGGTGTAGCTCAATGGTAGAGCAAATTAATTGGTACCATCCTCAGCAACTCCCCCCAATATATACATTATAAGATAAGATAAAATAAAAACATTATGCAAAAGGCACAAGATGACCTTGTCCTTCATGTGCAAATGTAAGTCTGAGAACAGTATTTACTTGGTATTTACTATATCTAATCTATGTAATAACTTTCCACTATTGTTATAGTACAGAGCAAGGGCATCCTTGAGGTGTTCAAGAAAATACAATGACTGGAGAAAGACAATTAGAAATGTAATTTACATTTATCTTTTCCCTTTTTATTTTTAAATACATTTTCATAAGGCACATAATATGATAATATACTAGTGCATGAACACATTTGCAATTAAATTAGTATATCTGTACTGAATTTTTCCAGTCATGTCTATCACTCAT
>CABHPR010132139.1:26738-45338 GCA_902168415.1 Peromyscus melanophrys | reverse complement strand
CTCTCTCTCTCTCTCTCTCTCTCTCTCGCCTTAGCCATCAAGTCCGAGCTGCCAGAGCCCACTGATTTCTGCTGGTTTTAGTTAGTGTCCCCGTGTCTTCTTCGTGGGAGACTTTCCCCCTGCCGTTTACAGAAGTTATCTTAATAGGAAATAGCAGCTATTGCACTTAGAGCTGTGCCATGTCATGTTCTGAACATGACATGTTCTATTATTATAGCATATTAGAGCCAGAAGGATTCCACCTCTCACTTTCTATAGAGGAGGAGGCCCAGAAAATATGGATCCGTTGTCTAAGGTCACAGACTTGGCCAAATGTGTGCAGTTCTTAGAAAAATCTATGCTTGAGGAATCAATGTGTTCTTGGAGGAACAATGACAAGATGCAGAATGGTCTTCTGGGTGGAGGGCTTGGCAGGGAACCAGAATTCTGGTGTGTGCCTAGGCTCACGCTGCTGCCTTCTCAAAGTCCTGGGAAGTCTTTCCCCTGTCTCAGAAACTGAGGCTAATGTTTTTGCCCCACACCTCTGAGGAGCAAACGGAAACAAGGCACCGGAACATACCATGGAAGTAAAGCTGCCGTCCAATGTGTCATCAGGTCATTACAGTTACGTGAGCTGTTTCTCACCAGTGAGGAAATGACAGAAATATTAATTCTACTCAGTGTGGCTATTTGCAATGTGGTTTGCTGAGCTAGTCAAGTGATGGTCTGGGCAGAAGCTCTTATATCAATGTCACATGTGTGTTCCCACGTGGCTTTGGTGTTGATGCCACCACGGGACTCAGCTTACCTGAGGAAGGTTTGACCCGAGTACATGTTGCTGCTCCTGGCAGCTGCTGCCAGGGCACCGTGCCCCCCAAAGATGGCACACACTGTCCCTGTTATTGTGAATCTGGCAAAAATAATTTCTCCATTTTAGCTCTAGTGAATTTTTTTTTCCTGCCTCCTCTCTGTGGAACATTTCATTTTTTTTCCCCTCAGACCTTCACGTGGCACCAGATCTGCGGAGATAACCATAGTAGAGGTTTTTAATCCCTTTCTCTGAGTATACATGCGCAGTGAACAGTGAACTCTTGAAGCTTAAAGTTTACCTTCTCTGGTGCTGTATGTGTTTGAGGCAGAAACCGCTTGTGAGAAAGTTATAGACTCCTGTGTCCCATCACCATGGCAACATGTTAGAGCCACAGAGATTCATCATTTTCAGGGAGGAAGAAAACACAGGTGAGTGTCTCGGGTCACTAGAATAAGAGGGGCCAGCTTCCGGAGAAGGACCAGCCATCCCGACCTTCTCTGCTCTCCACTGCACTCTGGCATGTTAGAGCACAGAACTCAGGGCGGGAGAGGAAGGAGTGCATTTTGCTTTGATTGGAAGTGAAAAATCACCTTGCTTTTGAAACAGTTTCCATTAGTCTCCCTAAAAGAAGTCATACTTCTGTTTCCATTCTCCTGTTAGCCAGGCGATATTCTGAATTTCTTTATTACCTCTCTGGCAGTGCGCCTTCCAGAATATTTTTTCGTAGCTGTCTGCCATCTTGCCGGTGCCTGTGTGTCCACACAGTGGGGATTTTGGCAGAATGGAGAGAACTGCAGCCCGGTTTCCTGCGAGGAGAAGCCTTACAAGATTCATTCTCGTGGGTCGCTTTTGTTCGTTCTCGATCTGTGAAGTGGTTGGCATTACCTTGGCAACTCCGCTGGGAGCCGGGCACTGCTTTGTGGACGTCTGCTTTATCATTGATTCCCCTGGGAGCAGCCTTGGCTTCAGCCGGCATGGGCACCAGCCCTTCCTACGAGTGGGCATAGAGCCAGTGTGGGGAAGGGCAGCGGTCCGACCGCTCCATGGCTCTGTGTTTCCAGCCCCACTCACAACACCATCCCGGTGCAGGCAGGGAGGTGGGAGTGAGAGCATCCAGCTCGAATGGAGAAGACAGCCAGCTTTTAGAGTCTCCTGTAAGGCAGTCAGAGACTGGTGGGCCTTGGGGAGGGTATGACAAGGACCAGCTGGCTGCTGGTCACTCTAAGGTGTGCAGAGTCTCCCCTAATGTGCAGAGTTCCCCTCCCCCTGCCTTGGGAACTTTCTGGCAACTTCCAGACAAATAAGAGGGTAGATGAACAGTAAAGAGAGATAAGAGGTATAGGAAGGCAGGGAACCCCCAGGACTATTAAAATGTAGGACTACGGAAATGAGAATGTAGAATTTCTGACACAACAGAGAGAGATACAGCACGCCTCTCCTACACTCCCACACCATATGATGGAGTCCTAATGCCCTATTTCTAGCCTCCCTGGTGTCCAAGTGCCTTGGGCATCTGCCCTGGACTGTTAAGTATAAACATATTAGTCCAGGACCTTCAGCAGCTAGTAGGCATTTTTGTACAAATTAGGGATTAGTGGAACATAGATTCACATAAAACCTTGTATGTGAATGTTCGTAATAGCCCCAAAGTAGAAGCAACACAATTGTCCCACCAGTTAATGAATAGTACATAAAGTATAGTATATCCAATCAGTGGAATGTTATTTGGTCTTGAAATGAAGCCATGGTACACTGTGGATGGAGCTTGAGACATACTTGGTGGGGGAAGCTGATCAGAAGACTCCACACTATGACTCCCTTTACATGGAATACCTGAAACAGGCAATTCTGTGAAGTCTGTTGGCAGATGAGTGTGTGCCTAGAACAGGGAGAGTGGGGAAAGGGAGACCGACTGCTAAGGCAATAAAGGGTTCTTCCGAGGGTGATAGGAAGGCTCTGGCAGTAGATAGTGATGTAGGGCTTGTGGGTTCACTGCACTGAATTGCCCAAAGGGGTGGGGTTTGTTGTGTGTCAGTTATATTTTAACAACCAACCCTCAAGCTTCTGGTGAAGATACTTATGGTGGTAAAAAGTGAGCATGAACAGTAGCCCAACGACTTGGGCTTTTTAGCTAATGTTTTGGAAACACTCTTTGAGATTGTTATGAAAGCCCTTGACAGTCCATGATTTTCTCTTGTTTAATTTCTCCTTGTGCAGGCTAATATGATGCTTTACTGATATCCTGACCCTGGGTATCTTCAGAATCCTTCAATTAAAAACACATCCCTCCAGCTTTGAGAAGCAAGTACACCTGCCCTTTAACTTGTCCATCAGAAGGAAGTGCTTTGAAGGGTGAACACTAGCTTCCAACGCCAGGCAGAGCTGCCTTAGGCAGGTGTCTGACTTGTTCTGGAGGACAGTGCCCGGCTTCATGCTCCAGGGAGGTGGGCTTAAAGTGACACTGCATGCTGCTTTCAAAGGCTATTGCTGGCTGAGTCATGTGCAGGCTCATGGAGATGGACATTGTCACTGTAAACAGATCCATGGCTGCCGTACATAATGGGCTGGACGGCAGCTAGTACAGCAGCGGCTCTTTGTTCCTTGGCCTAAGTAATTGTGTGTATCAGAAATAATTTAGAATTGACTGGGAACAAGACAGGGGGAAGGGGTATCGAGTCACAGGTTGAGAACCACTGATGTAAAGGACTAACACTTACAATCGGAGCCTCCAGAGTATTTCTACAAAGCCTAGAGCTGAAACTGTGACAGGCTTGTCGCTTTGTGACATGGGGGTGGTGACATCTCCTGGAGTTACTGTGAGGAGTGAGATGGAGCCTAATTGGGTGGGGACCGTTGGCTGGGGCGTTCGGCATGGGAGTGGTCCATTGAGGCTGTAAGAGTTCATCCTCTCCTGCACTCTCCCCCTGCACTTTCAGGAATGAAATCATCCAGATATCTATGACTAATGATTGCTCTCAACAACCAGGACTCTCCGGTGGAAATGGTGGTCTTCCTTTTAGTTTTTATCCTCTTTCTGTCTCTCTTAATGAAGATAGGGAAGAGAAAAATTCACATTATGGCCACTTTTGGTCACAACTCTTGGTCAGTCTTTAAGAATGCTCTTGGGTTACTTATTAATACTCTATGGGAATAATCAATTTTCCGTTCTGTAGTGTTCCTCTCGGTACTCATCCTCGGAGCATGCCTGGATCTTCTGCCTCCCTCTGTCTTTCTCAGTGGAGTCCCTTGCAGGCAGGGGAACAGTTGTTGGGTAACAGGTCAGATGTATTAATAGGCAGGCCATATGGTTCGCAGACATTTTGCTCTCAACAACTTGATAGGAATTCTGGTGGCATGATTTTTTGTTTTTAATTTTAACTAGAGAAGTGTAAGGACCATCTGCTATTATTTTTTTTGTATGTGATCCTGGCAGGTCATTAATTTCAGTATTCTGCTCCTGTGCAGTTGCACGGCTCTGCAGAGAGGCTTCACGACAATGCCGGCAGGCGTCACTGTCAGTAGTAACGCATGCAGAGTGTGCCGTCCAGACTTCTTTCAGGAGGTGCAGTGGGTTTGCCCACCTGCTCAGGACTTGCAGCTTCTGTTCCAGCTGGATAAACGCGTTCATTGCATTGCTCCACATCATTGATTGGAATAGGTCATGTAACTCACTGTCAGGAAGCAAACCAAATCTTCAGGTAATAGTTATGCCAGTGTGGGGTGGGGTTGCTTTAGTTAGAGTCGTGCAAGTCCCGAAGGATGAAGAATATGAGATAGGATGAAGGTGCTGGTTGGTTTTTGTCAATTTGACATCAACTAGGGAACCTCAACTCAGTGTATGCTTCCATCAGACTGGCCTGTGAGCATGTCTTTGGGAGTATTTTCTTGATGAATGATTGATATGGGAGGGACCAATCCACTCTGGACAGTGCTACCCCCAGGCAGGTGGTCCTGGGTTGTATAAGAAAGCAGACTGAGCAAGCCACAGGGAGCAAGCCAGTGACTGGTATTCCTGCATGGCCTCTGCTTCAGTTCCTGCCTTCAGGTTACTGCTTGAAGGCCTGCCCTAGCTCCCCTTGATGATGAACACTAACCTATAAGATGTAATAAACCATTTCTTCCCCCAAGTTGCTTTTCGTCATAGTGTTTGTTTTATTACAACAGCATAAGAGCAAATGAAGACAGTGGTTCCTAAGGGGGTAGCCAAATGCAGGTTTGAGCTAAGAGAATTCCAAGGGCAAGGAAAGTTAACAGCAAGGACACCGTGCAGGAAATGAACAGGGTGCAGGGAGTTCCACTGGGCCGCACTGCAGTGAGAGGAGAGTGCAAGCAGCCCTGGGTGAAGAGTCTACTGTGTGTGTAACAGGAGACACAAGTGAGGGAGTGATGCCATCTTAGTTATGGGACACTCACCCTGCCCAGTGGTGGAAATGGATTATTAGGGAGGTCGAACAGCAGGGTGACTGGATGGGGGACTTGACTGTTTTGTGCAAGAGACTGATGGGTAGAATTACGTGGTGTAGATACTAAGAAATAACTGCTAGGATGTATCCCAGATGGGAATCTCTGGTGCACACTGAGTCTTAGGTGTTGAGTGTGAGTATCTAGGTGATGGTTGGGATGCTCAGATATGGAGAAAGTGATGGTTCTCTTTTGGCTAGTAAAGTTTGGGAAGCGAATGGTCACCCGCAGAGGTGGAACTCCCTAGTAGGCATGTGAGCCTGCATGTTAGATGAGAGTTGAAGGTTGAAGTAGTTGTGTAAATTTCCTAAAAGTCAGGAGTACAACAAAAAGGCTTGGGTCTAGGCCAGGACTTGACCATTTCAGTATACATGTACATCAGAAAGAGATGCTAGCGGAGGACACTGGCAGCGGTACCCAGAGAGCCTGGAGAAACCCAAGTGCTGGGAGGAACTTGGAAGGTTCCCTTCAGAGGCTGATGAATGATGGTCCCACCCAGGCCCAAGTGCCAGTGTCACTTGAATTTTGTTCTGTAGCTGCAAACAGTAGATCAGGTAGGTCTGTTGCCTGCCAACAGAATCCTCAGCCACTGCAGCATCAGAGACATCAGAATCTTGTCTCCTTGGGGATTCTGCGGAAGGGTCTTTGTTCCTGTTTTGATCAGCATTTATGAGATAGTTTTACTATTAAAACATGGGTGGGGGAGGGAGGGGGAGGAGGGGCAATTGTATATACAACTGGTATAAGTCAGTTCTCTGAAAACATTAAACAGCACTGCTGATCTCTTCTTTCCCCGCTCTTAATACTTGAAGGTTCATTAAAATAAACCGAAAGCTTGTATAAGTAGCTGAGTGCATGAAGGACACTGACATGCTCTGACAAGACGGGTCCTGGAGCAAATTATTTTCAGAGTTTCATCTTTTCTTGGTGTCAACACAGCCATAAAATCTTGAAGGCAGTTGCTTTTGGGGATTTAACTTTAGGTCATTTAAAAGTATCGTGTTTGCCAATTGATAATTGGTAATTGATACTACTTTTAAACGGGAGTGATGAATTCTTGTCTTCTCCCTCTCTTAAAGGGAAATATACTGCATTGCAGCAGGCATTCACACTTGACGGCAAAGCTGGGCCGTCTTATCATTTCTGTACAGCATCATTCACTAGGTCATTTTCCTGCTGCACTGAATGCACGTTCTCTAAAGCTGAAGGCAGGATGTGCTGGGGACAGCATACACTGCTCTTCTCTCTGAATTTGGAGGAATTGTAAATTTGTTCTAAGTTTCCAGAGGGTTCAGTGGACGACTTAGGTAAATTCTGTAAATGTTTGCTCCCATTGTTTTCAATGCATGGGATGGACCTCAGGGCCTCATGCATGCTAGGCAAGAGCGCCCCCCTCTCAGACACACCCTCAGCCCTCTGTAAATGTTTAGTTTTACTTTTTACTCTCCTGGTGTTGGTTGAATTTTTAAAAAGACTTTTTTTTATCATTTTAAATTGTTCTTATGTGTACAAGTGTGTGGGTATGTGTACATGAGTATTGATGCCCAAGGAGCCCAGAAGAGGGTCTTGGATCCCAGGGAGCTGGAGTTTCAGGCAGTTGTAAGCACCTGACATGGGTGCTGGGAACGGAACTTGGGTGCCCTCTAAAAGCAATGCTCACTCTTAACCAAACTGAGTCTCTCCAGCCCCTGATATTTGGTCGAATTTGAAAAATGGATAAAACGAGTAAGAAAGCCTCAATCCAGTAGCCTCAATCAGCTAGCTGAGGATTTTGTTAAGGAATGGTTCTTGGTTATCCCACCAAACACCAAACACAAATTTAGTAGCCTCAATCCAGTAGCCTCAATCAGCTAGCTGAGGATTTTGTTAAGGAATGGTTCTTGGTTATCCCACCAAACACCTAGTTCATTAACCAAAGGGTACAAAATTATGAACCAAACATAAGAAAATGATCTCTTTCCATAATTTTTATCAAAATGACTATAGTTCTGCCTCTGTGCATAAAACAAACCTCTTCCCTCTCTTTTTTATGTTTTCTAAAAATTCTCCATTTTTCTAAGATCAAATTAGAAGTAGCTTGTTTACCTGGCTAGCTCAATTCTGTTTTCAAAGACTAAAGCTCAAACATAAGGTATAGAGCGTAGGATTCCACCTCCAGTTGCCTGGACCCATGATGATGGATGAGTAACCACTGAGCCCTTCTGATGCTTTGTGCTCACTTGTGTGAAGGTTATAGGATGTAACAGGCCTTGTTCTTTGAGCCCTGCAGAGCAGTGTCTCCTCAAGGAGCCAGTCTGCCCTTGACTCATAGGAGGTGTGGATTTTAGCCCCCCTGTCTCCCCTCTTGTCCTCTGTCCTCCTCTTCTTGGTTTGTGGATCAGGCTGTGAAAGGAGAATTTCTATTTGCCTGGGCTCTGTTGACAGAGGAAACTGCAGTTTGGACCTGTGTCTTGCCTCCAGTGTTCAGTGCTGTGCCTGACACCGAGGTGCCCCTTGGTCCTTGTTGAACAGCGAAGGACAGGCAGCAGGGTCTGTTTGTGCTGTGATAGAGTTCCTGCCCCCCCCCCCCGTTCCCCCAGAATGGCGGTTTCTTTGGATTTTACATAGGCAGCTGCCAACCAAACCCCTAACCAACCCTCCTCCCCCAGATTTCTTGTTTTATTGCATAGAAGGGCTGCTTTGTTTTAGTAGCCTCAATCCAGTTCAGGCATTGCTCCTGCATGGCGAGGACACTGAATTGTGCGGGACAATAACAGTGCTGTCTCTCCTGAGAACGGCGTCTTACATCTGCTCACGTCCTCCTCCAGTAAATAAAACACAGGCAGGTTATATTTGGTTACATATTTGGCCAGCAGTACCCTACATGAACTGGCTCCTGATTTTCTTGCTAGCCCCCACTTGTGACACCCTCTTGTTTCTTGAACATACCAGACCCTTGGCTGTCTGCGTCATCCCATGCCAGAATGTTCTTCTACAGCATTTTCCTGGTCCGCATCTGCCTGAGCTTTTCACGATCCCCTGAATTGAGACTTCAGTGGTTAAGCCTTCCTTGCCGGCTCCGTCTGCTCTGTCACCTTACTCCATACCTGGGTGCTTTGTATTTCCCTGTGTCTACATTCTTGCCTCTTTGCTATCAGCCCCACTTAATGGGATGATTCACAAATCCAGGAAAAAGATTTAAGAACGTGTGCCTTCAGGCCCCTGGCATCCAACATCCACACATGCAGTCATGCACGCGGCTCATGCAGTAAAGGTTCTGTGGTGAGGGAAGGGCTGCCTTGTAGAGTGGGTTGGTGATTTAGTTGCCTGTGGTCTAACTGCTAATATTAGTGCTTTTAAGACCTAAACCCCTAATGCGTTTTCTCCACCCTTTTCTTTCATCTGCTTTCAGCAAGGGAAGCCATATGTATTTGACAGAGTGCTGCCGCCCAACACAACCCAAGAGCAGGTCTACAATGCCTGTGCGAAGCAGATTGTCAAAGGTAAGTGCTGCTTTATTTCCTCCTGGACTTGTGCTAATGAAAACATTAAGTGACATTTGCAGCCTGGCAATCAGTGTGCCTCGACTGTAAGCAGAGGCCTGTTAATTGGAAACACTAAATTGCTGCCTTGGCGCTGGCCCTGACTGGCTGTGATGTCCGTCATGTTGTTGAGCCTTTGTGCTTGTTTTCTTTGTTTCTTCGGCCTCCTCTTTGGTGGGCTGTTCTGCTGTCTGCAAGCTGAAAAGGCAAGGTAAGCCATGGTTGCAGCATTTCTGTCTGGGTCTAAAGAAACTGCGGGCAGAGGGCTGCTCTCGCCTTTGAAGGAGGAAAGGCGTTGCTCAGTGCTTCAGCTGTCCATCGTTGGCTGTTTTCTTTTTAATGACTGTCAGGATGGAGTCTTACAGGTGAAAGGTTGCTCTGCCATCAGAGGATATTCTACAGTGTCATGAAGTCCCATTACTGAGGTGGCTGTGGAGCTATTCGTGCTGTACAGCATTCCTTAATTTCGGTTTCATCTAGCCCACTTTCATCCATGCTATCACATCCCCACATTTGTTCCTCCAAACAGGTAGCCTCAAGCTTGCCTGTGCATCTCCGAGATCAGTTCTTTTTGCTGGGACTGGCCTCGGCCCTGGAGGATTTGTGTCAAAGTAACAGCAGGGCGATGAAGCAATTTGCACATTGCTCTCTCTTGCCCTTTCAAAGCAGGAGCAGGTTGGAGCATGCTGTGGCAGGGCCTGCCATCTGGACAGAGCTGAGGGGCATCTCCTGCTCCCTTGCTTTTCCTCATCAAATCCTCACCTTCAGACTGGAATGCCATGGCAGTTACGTGCTCAAAGGCCTCCATAACGCCACCCATCTAGGCAGCCACGGATTTAAAAGACAGACACATTTTTTTTCCGCTTTAGATCTGTTGTTTTCAGGAGCTGAGCTGACTAACCTATTTGAAATTCATGAAATTCAGCCCGGGTACATCTGTTAGATTAATTCTGACCCCAGACACCTGCGTGGGAGACTCAGCGTCAGCATGCAGTGTTCCTTGCTGAGATGTATGTTTATTCACATTCTTGTTACAGACATCAATTAATTTGGAAGGTTTTCTCGATGAGATTATTATAGGAAACTGACAAGAAAAAAATATGCCTAGATCTGAGCTGTTTTGAATGAACAGTTTTGGTCTATAAGCAATGGTAGTTCTTGTCTTTTCCTCCTTTGCCTCTCTTTGGATGTTTTCTGTGTTCCTTGGCTTGCTCCTACTCAGGCCCGCCTCCCCCCTGTAATTGAGCTTGTGCATAGTTGGGTTTTTTTTTTTTTATCATAGTAAGATTAATCACACGTGCCAGGATTTCCATCCTTTTCTCCCCCCAATTTCATTACCAGAAGCAAATAGTATTTACCACATGCTGTGCTAAGCATGAAGGCCGTTTAAATACATCCAGCTACCTCTGTGCCATCGTAATTAGAAATGGATGCACTCCATTAAAAAACAACAACAACAACAACAACAACAACAACAACAACAACACAACCCTGTGATTAACAAATAGTAATCATCTTTGGGTTTTTATTCGATAGTGTGTGTTCTCCTTTCAATGTTTGGATTTTTTCTTAGTATGAGATGTCATAAATAGACAATCTCATCCCCATTAATGTACACACTTTTTGTGTTTTATATGTATCAGCTAAAAGCTAAATGAAAAAGAAACAGTCTCTATGGAGATATATCTTAACCGTAGGTAACTTGCCACCCCATACAGATGGTGATCTACAAAGAAAACCATTTAGAAGAACAGGGCTCAGGACATGCTAAACAACACCTCCAGGGCACTATGGCTATAATGGGAACACATTCATTTGGTAGCAATGACAAATACCTTATTCTCCCTTGAAAAGAAATTGTTAGGGTGACAAAGGCCTGATTGGACATCGGTTAAACCTTTAAAAAAATAGACTATCTCTTATTTATTCTTTTCATACATGTAACAATGCATCTTGATTATTTGTACCCCTAACTCCTTGCCTCCACTCTCCGGAGGAACCCTCAACTCCTGGCTCCCAGTTTTCCAGACACCCCTAACTCATCCCTTCCTCCCACCCACCCCATGTACCTCCAACATGTCTCCCTCACTACTTTATGTCCCCCCTACACCCCTTTTGGACACTGAGTCCAATTGGTGATGCTTACTGGAATGTTGACTCGTCTCATAACTGCAGTGAGTTTATGGGTACAGTGGCCATGTCATGTTCTGAAGACAGCATTCCACCACTCCGCACTCCCCAACTCTCTGTGCCTCTCCATAGTGTTTTCTGAGCCTTGGGGCATGTGGGAGTTAGATATCTGTTGAAGGCTGAGCACTTACTTGAAGAGACACTGGTTCTCAGTACTTTGATCAGCTACGAGTCTCTCCTTTAGCTAAGACTGCTGCAGAGAGAAGCCAAGACTGAGGGCAGCACCATCGGTAGGTAGAGGCATAAATACTTAGAAGGCAGTTTGACTGTATGACTATTTAGCAGAACAACAATACTATATTCCTCCTAGGACCTGTGACCTCCTGAGCTATGGGCAAAGCCAGGTTTAAAGTGTCAGGCCTAAATTCTTTCCTGTGAAGTAGGCCTTAAATCCAAGCCCAGACCAGTTGGGTACCCTAACACCTTCATGTCCCTGCTACACTGAGTCTTGCCTGGCAGGTTGGTATTGGAGCATGGAGGGCTGGCTGCAGCCATACCGCTGACATCTTTTCTCCCCAGTGGCCTGCATTGCACCTTCTGGTACTACTAAGCTGGCCAGCAGGGAGGACACTTCCAGGTCAGTTCCAGCTGATTTCTCACTGTTGTTCAGCCAACGTGCTGCTGCTTCAGCACTAGGTCTTAACACCTAGTTGGGTTGCATAACCAAGAACAATGGAAAAGCTGTATTGTTTGGGGGGCCTCTGGGGCCTCCCTGACCAGTACGTTGTAGTGAGATGTCCCATGCTTGGTACTGTGATTTCATTTAATAACTCATGTCCTCTAGAGGGGATCACTGTCCATTCATGAAGGGCATCTGTATTCAAACTCCTTGTGTGTGTGCGTGTGAGTGTGCATGCATGCGTGTAATTATGTTTTTTAATGAACTTCCAAAGTAGTGGGGTTCCATAGAGGTTCTTTGCACATCCTTAGTTTTGGTTAGCTCACCCTGCCCAGCTTCTCTCTCTTCATTTTTTATCTCTGTACCCATTTAAAACCTTAAATCCCTGGATCCTCTCTCCCTCATATTACGTTTTCTGTCTACTCTTCCTCCTAAGACCTCTTCACATCTCCTGTTCTCGGGCCCTTTTCTCTTCCTGGGCTCTACAGATTGAACTTTTAAAAGTAACCTCCAAGGCTATGGTGAGAGGAAGTGATTTCCTTTCTGCACCATCAAGGTAAAGCATAAATATATAAGCAAGACCTTCTCGGGGTACATAATAGAGCGTAGCTGGATACTATTGTCATAAGAGCGCTACCTAAGTTAGGTCTGGGACAGGGTACAATGGACATCTTCTCTAGAGACTGAGATGTGAATCAAATGATTCTGAAGATCATCACTGTCTCCTGATTCGTGATGCTGTCACAGGCTGGTGACCTCTACTTAATAGTCTATCTAAACCCTTCATGACTCTGAGGATCTATTTGCAATTGCAGGGTCCTGGCATTTCCCACATTCCCATCTTAGGTGGGTTTTTCAAAATGTTGGCTGACAGAGCATGTGAATTTCCCCATTTCTGTGGGAAGAAGTTGTAAGGTTTGTGACTATAATCGCAGTCGATAAGGCTTCTGTGGGTGTCTAGGCATTAAACACTGTGGTTACTGGATATCATTATTGATGTCCTGGTACCTGTATCCTAGCCAGCAGAAGCTGCTCTGGGCATTTGCCTTCCAAATAAACTAAATATGGACTATCCAAATGCTAGAGAAGGTGGTTTTTGATTTTCCAGTTTTGATTCTTTAAATTACATTATTTAGTTATACAGGTAGTATTACGTGCTTACTGTGTGATAAGCACTGCCAGGGACTGGAGTCACTAAAACATATAAGACGGTCTGCTATACGCTCTCAATATAGAGGGAGAGGCAAATGCATATACCATTATCATGCACTTTATACAGGCATTCTGTAGGTTAAGATGAGTGTGTGCGCAATGCTGGGACAACACAGAGGAGTGCCATTTGGTGATGATTTTGGTGAGTGTGGAGAATCAAAGCTTCTTGGAAAGATTTGGCCCTGAGGACTAGAGATTATAGTGGAGCTGTAGTAGCAGAGGGAACTGCAAGAGCATAAAGATACAAACAGTGTGGCATGCTTGGGTTGTCCAGAGGGCGTGGTGTAAGGTGATGAGTGCATGATGGGAAATGAGGTTGCAAGAGTCAGTCCGGATCCTCTGGTGGACATGCTGGACTTTATGCTGTAGGCAGTGTGGGCAGACTGGAAAGCTTTAAGCTTTGGAAGATATACTCAGATCTATTTCATTATTCTATATGACTCCTAACGAATTACACTTAGATCTGTATTGTTTGTTCTTAATCTAAAAGCTTCAGTTTATGAAGTGTGAGCATTACTATTCTCACCATATTAAAGTGGAATTTGATGCTCAGAGGCGAAAGCACTTCGGCCAGATCTAGAAGATGGAGTGGGTCTGGGGCTTGGTTTGCAACTGACTGTGCTCTGAATTATCTTGCCTTTCCTTTCTGATGAGTCCACAAAGACCATTTAAACACACGCAATCACCAAGTAGTTATCCTATGAGTTGTTCTTTTTCAATCAGGCCATATGGACCATTAACCAACAGTCCAATAGGATAGGAATGGGGGTGGGTGGACAATAGAGGAGAAAAAATAGCCGTTGTGGTCCCACGGCCTTGTGCTGGCCAGTTGGAGGGTGCATTTCCATTCTGAAATGCAGCGTCCTTCACACAGAGCATCACCAGGGTGTGGAAATAGTCATTCTGCTCAACAGAGACAAAAGCAAATGTTTTTCTCAGGCCCAGGAACTGTCTGCCCTTTCCTGAGATGCAAGTTTCTTTTTGTGGCCACTGGTGTATGGAGCTTGGACCGTTACTCTACAGTCATGACCAGCTTGAGATGTTTGGTTGGCTGATAAGAATCTTAGGATTCTCAAACTGAGCAGCCTGCAGCTGTTGTCAGAAACCTCAGTGTCCCAGAAACGCCACCATTTCACCTGGAGAGGTCTCGTAGGCGAGGCAGAGCCTCCTAGGGAACACTGATGTGTAGGTGTGATGAATGGTCCTCAGGTTCTTACTTAACAAAGGACTCACTTCTGCCCCAGCCATACCTGGATTCAGACATGAGCAGAACCTAGGGGGCACGCCTGGGCTTCAAATATCTGGAGCTGGAGCTGGCCAGTGTTTCTGAGAAGCTTTGATCTCCCCTGCTCTTTGGGAAGTATGGTGGTGCTTGTCACCTGCTGTAGAAGCTTCTGGGTTTGCCTGGCTGCTGGATGGACACACGCTGGTCTGTGAGGTGTGGGGCTCTGTGGTGTGAGTTTCTCAACTCACATCATGCCAGACACCATCACAAAGAAAGGTTCTGTCTGGAAGAGCATCACCAGGGCATGGAAATAGTCATTCTGCAAGGCAGAAACAAAAACAAATGTGTTTCTCAGGCCCAGGAACTGTTTGCCATTTGCTGCGATGAAAGTGTCTTTTTGTGGGCCTTTGATTGGGGGTTACAGTGTGGCCCAGGAGGTGGCATATGGTTCTGCACAGAGCCCAGCACAAACCAGTGCTCAAATCTTCCCTCAGCAGATTCTGTGCTGGCTCCTCTTCCAGATCCTGAACTGCATTGTTCACCCATGGCTTTCTCTTGCCAGTACCCTCACTAAATGTAAAACAGAGATTGAATACACAAACATATCCTCTCAAACCTGAGAAAATGGACATCCCTCGGTTAAAAGGACCTTTTTATCTTTTGAAATTATCTTTTAGTTCAGAATTGAGTCGATAGAGGGCAACATCAGCTGCTTTCAATTTTGATCCGGGAGATGATCTCCCAAAAATGTATTAGTTGTACGATGATTCTCAGTACTGTAAAGGCCAATCAGAGTTTGTTTTAGTGGGCTTATATGTTTGCTATTAAAAAAAAAAGAAGAAGGGAATTGTGCTCAGTGTTGACGTAATAAAGAGAATGGACATTCTCTGAGTCCAGTCCCACATGCCTCTTAGCAACTCAGCCCCAAATAAGCCAATGCCACTCAGGCATGTTCTTCCCTTTTTCCCCTCGGCTGCTGTCACTTTTTTATTGAAGGAAGTCATTGGTCTTAACTCAACTCTATTACAATAGGAACTACAAATGAGGATTTTTTTTAGTGTATATGTATATATACATGCATGCATGCATACATACACGCTCGCACACACATATACATACATACATATATATAATATATTTATATATTTTCCTGGTCCCAGGTTGTAAGAGTTAGATGCCCCCCTTTTTCCTTTTTTCTTATTATTTATTCTTCTCTCATACAACTACAGTCATCCAGACTGTAGCTTCCCCTTCCTCCACTCTTCCCAGTCCACTTCCCCACCCCCCACTTCCCCTCTCTCCAGATCCACTTCTCCTCTGTTTCCCTTCAGAGAAGAGCAGGCCTCCCAAGGATATCAACTGAACACGGCATGAGAAGATATAAGACTAGACACCTACCCTCATATCAATGCTGGACAAGACAAACCAGTAGGAGGAAAAGGGTCCCAAGAGCAGGCAAAGAGTCAGAGACACCCCCTACTCCCACTGTTAGGAGTCCCACAAACACCCCAAGCTACACAACCATAGCACGTGTGCAGAGGACCTAGCGCAGACCCGTGCAGGCCAAGCTCTGTGATTGCCACTTCAGTCTCTGTGACTGAATGGGCTCTCATTTAGCTCAGGCTATCCTCAAGACCTCATGGAGCTAAGGATAACCTTGAAGATCTGATCCTTTTGCTTCCATTTCTTCAGAGCTGGGATCACAGGGATGTGCCATCTCTCCTCGATCGTGGGATGCTGAGGACTGATGCTGAGGACTGAAGCCAGTGTTTTGTGCCCACTAGAGAAGAGCTAGCTCAACCAATCCACCCGAGACTTGCTGCTGTCCTTTTCATAGATATGACCCAGTCCGCAACCACAGGAGAAGAGGGAAAAGAAGCTAGTTGGTAAAACTGCATTATGCTTGGTGAGAGTGGCCTAGAGACCTCGTGGAGATGCCAGCTTCCTTCTTCTCCGGCAGAGGAAGAGGTGTGGGCTGGATTTAGGCTTTGAGCCACCCCAGAGCCCCTGCATCCAGTTACTCCAGAGAGCAGAGTGCCACACTTGAGAAGGACAGGCGCCAGGTCAGGAGCCGGATGGATGTTGGCTCCAGAGTAGTGAGTCGGAAGCCGTGCATCCACAGGAAGTTAAAGTAAAAAGGCCCTTCAGTTTGAGGAGAGATGTTTAATTTCTAATAAAGGACGGTTTTCTGTGGTGACAGTGACAGCACGTGGCATTCCAGTTGCCTGCATTTGTTTGTGTCATGAGGATTGAATTGTAAAATCACAACTGAAGGATGGAACCTCTTTCTTTGGGTCCCTCAAAGGACATTTTTTGTGGTAGTGTGGAGGCACACTGCCCTGTTGCTGTCTCCATCCCCGAGGAATCTTTTTTTCTGAGAGTTGACATTTTCATGGAAATTGAAGCTTAAGCCTCTAACCCTAACACTAACTTCTTCAGTTTCTTCTTTTTTCCTGCTTCCTGCTGTTACCAGGGAAACCACTCTCAAAAACCATTTCCCGAAGACTGATATATGTGAGCATTCCCCACCCCCAGCTTTATGCAAACTCCTTAAAAAAAAAACCAACTTTTATTGATTCTTTATGGATTTCACCTCGTGCATCCCAATCCCACTCATCTCCCCATACCCTCAATTCCTCCCTCTGCCCTTGCAACCTCTCCCCACAAAACAACAACAAAAACTCAAAATACAAAAACAAACAACAAAAACCCCAAACCAAACCAACCAAACAAACCAACAAAAAAAAATTGGCATAGAAGCTGTAGTGTGGCCCAGCAAGTCACACAGTACACCCTTTAGTCCATCCATCTTTACCTGTAAGTTTTCATTGCAATGACTCTGGTTCGAGGCCTCTGGCTTCTACTCCCTTGATCCTGGGCCCTCACTGGGACTCCTCTTGGCTATCCTGTTGTTGCCATGGAGATCCTGGAGCTTTGAATCTGTAGGTCCGGCCCCTTTGCATGCTCCAGCAGTTCATAGATGAGGTGGATGCTGGGGTGGGCCAACTCCCAGCCCTGGTTCTGGGCCTGGGTAGTAGCTGGGTTGGTCAGCCTGCCAGTTTTTCCTCCCCCTCACCACCCAGGTGAGCTCTCCAGCACTGCCTCGGCTAGCTCACCCAAAGATGCAAACCCTTAAGGGCTGCTAGGATTATTATTATTTTTTCAAATCTTATTTTTGTTCCCTGTTTTTAACTCCCTGCAGGAAAATCCTTTCTTCTCTGGTCCTAAGTTATACTGTAACAATCTCAGACTAGTAAAATATGTATGCTTTATATAAAAAAAACTCTAGCAAGCAAAACAAATAAAAAACAAAAAAAAAACCCAGCATAATAAAATTCAGAGAGGGGACCATCCTAATCTGAAAGAGGTGGGGTTGACTGGCTGGTACACTTTTCTCCATGGCTCCAAGTAGCCTATCCTCTTTCTAGGGCACCCCCCTTGCTCTCCCCATCAGCCACATTAGCATCCTCTGTGTAGGGCATCCTTCCTTGCTCTCCCCATCAGCCACATTAAGAATTCCTCTCGGTGCAGAACGGTGGGTCAAGGATATTAATTATAAATTGTTTCCCTTTCTGTGATGGTTGTGTGGATGAGGGGAATGCAGGAGGGAATAGGTTTTAATCACCTCTGCTGCTTTGAAAGAATTCCCACAGATGATTTTCAGCTCCACAACATAAAGCAGGCCCCACCTGCACACCTCCTCTCGTCCCTGTGTGAAACGGAAACCAGCCTGCCATGCCTGTGGGCTCTCACAGTGTGCTTATTGTGCAATTAAGAGGAATTCCTGATGTTGCGGGGCCCAGGCCGTCTTGCTAGCAAGACAGTGAAAAAAACAGGCATTAAGTTTAAGTCAGGCCTGCTGGGTTCCAGGCTGATCGGATTGTCTGTGGGGCTCAGTTTGCAGTGGGGTGCCTTTCCTGCCCGTAGCTCTAGTCTGTTCTGATGGGACTCTGGTGGGACCTTCATGGGAAATGGCCCGAAGGATCCAGATTTAAGCTGACCCAGACCAAAGCTTCAGGCAAAGCTTGCTTTTCCTCCTCAATGATCTCAAGAGACCCATATGTAGAAGAGAGCTTTAAGAAGCTAAAAATGGCACTACCCCTTCAGTCATGCAGTCTGTAGAAATGGGAGTCCCTTTCTTTTAATTTGTGGGACGACAGACTCATTTCTGTGCTTATTTCACAATCGCACTTAAAAAGCACAAGCAATTGGCACATATCATTTGTGTAAGGATGAGATGGGCCATTTGGAAACTAACTTTGACGCATGCGATGAATACCAGTGTAGGATCAAAGTAATGAATTAATTTGAATCTATTTTATGTTTGCAGATGTCCTTGAGGGTTATAATGGGACAATTTTTGCATACGGGCAGACTTCTTCAGGAAAAACCCATACCATGGAGGTAAGTTTGCGCTGTCAGTGTCTGAGGTGGCTGGTGCTTTCAGCAAAGCTTGAGATGCATGTGACAGCAGAGATGGTTAGGTTGGGGAGTTTAAATAGCAGGAGTAGCCAGGTAGTGGTGGCACACGCCTTTAATCTCAGCACTTGGGAGGCAGAGGCAGGTAGATCTCTGTGAGTTC
>CABHPR010132139.1:5349-26638 GCA_902168415.1 Peromyscus melanophrys | reverse complement strand
GTGTGTGTGTGTGTGTGTGTGTGTGTGTGTGTGTGTGTATGTATATATATAATTGCTGGCAGTCTTTAAAATGAGATAAGTACACACAATTCTAATTTTTTCACAATTCTGGTTTTTCCATTTTCTTAGATTGAACACTGAAGATTTGTAGCACTCGATGGATTTTAGGATAGCAGAAACTGCATTTGCCTAGAGCAGGAATCTCCATTGTCCTGTTCATCTTTGTGGTCTTTTTCTTTTCTTTATTTTCATTGCTTGGGCTTGAACTCGGGGCCTTATGCATCCTAAGCAAATGCTTTGCCACTGAGCTATGCTCCTAGCCCTTGTCTGTCTTCTTAACATGTAGGTGGTTATCACCGAGAAGAGGCCACATACAGTGTTTGTTAAAACAGCACCAGCGGTGGCTCTGTCCACCCCGTGTGTATGGGGCTGGAGTCTCCAGTAGGCCCACAACCACGGTGAAGATGGACTGATGTGCACCTTCTGATGTGAACTGGTGTGTGGCTTCTCCTGAAAGGTGCATACCCGGTCTGTGCAAGCCCTGGAAGGGATGGCCTCCCTGCTTTGACCGCACAGCTTGGTTTTTCAGGTTGTCTTCCAAACAGGGACCCTTTATTGCCTGCTTTCCTGGTTTTTACCAGGGAATCCCGAAGGCCTCTGGTGCTGGATAATTTATCCAAAGGCTAGGCCTACCTGGCAGGTGAGGAGAGGCGAGAATGGTTATTCTATGAAACAGCACCGAATGAATATGGGGAGTTCAGCTTACAAGCAGCAGGGTAGGTAGGATGAATCCTTAATCCTTCAAGCTAAGGTTTTTTTTTTTTTCATTTATGAATCCCTCCTGGGAAGGGCAGTGAGTCGACTGCTGCAGAATAGGTTTAGCTCATGAATCATTCCTATTGAAGAGGAGATTTCAAAGGCGGGAGGCTAAAATCTTCAGAGCTCTGATGTTCTGTGCACTGATTTGAATTTGGGGTGGGGTGCTGGGGGATCTCATTTCTGTGGTGTTGACTTTCTTTCGCCCATTTTGCAGAAGACAAAGTGGTTTGGAGACCGTGCAGATTAAAGAAACACGAGGCTCCTTTGCCACCTCTTCTCCATCAGGACTATTGCCCGAAACATGGCTGTGTTAGCCAGTTATCTCTACACCTCACCCGCCCCAGCAGTACATTCCAGGAGACCTGGGCTTAGTGTCTGCACTCTCCACTTAGCTCCTCATCTGTCTCGCTCTTAAGGGGCCCCAGGTCCTTGATCTTGAAGGCACTAGCAAAGTTTAGTTGCATACTTTCACAGCCCGACTTTTTCTGAAGATAGAGGATGGGGGGAGGGGAAACTGATGGAGAGGAAGAAGGAGAGAACATGTTCTCAAGAGGTAGTCCATCGATTTTTAGGTTTTTGGAAAATTAGTAAGGTGTGTGTAACATGAGAGAAAACCCCTTTACTATTTTGAATCCCCAGACTACTAGGGAATGCTTACAAGAGTGAATTCTAAGCTTTGGGATTAATTTATCATTGAGAAATGTCAAATATTTGCTAAAGGTCAGAAACTTAAAAATTGTAGACATTAAGAGAGACTGGCTGGGAGGTGGCGGCACATGCCTTTAATCCCAGCACTTGGGAGGCAGAGCCAGGCGGATCTTTGTGAGTTCGAGGCCAGCCTGGTCTACAGAGCGAGATCCAGGAAAGGCGCAAAGCTACACAGAGAAACCCTGTCTCAAAAAACCACTAGAGAGAGAGAGAGAGAGAGAGAGAGAGAGAGAGAGAGAGAGAGAGAGAGAGAGAGAGAAAGAGACCTGCAAAGGAAGACTCTAGAGGAAAGTGGCTAGGTGTCGGTGATGGGGAAGAGGTGTGCCAGGTCTTCAGTGCTGGTTAAAGTGGGGACACTTTGTAAAATGAGATTCCCTGGAACCTTTGGTCCTTTGCAGTGTGAATTCAGCTCATCAGCTTGAGCACATTTGTGGGGGACCCGAGAGGACCTGGATTCCACACTGATCTCATTCAAGTCCCCCAGATTCTGTCACCTGTGCATTTTGTCAGTTGTCATGAGTTACTTCTTTGTTGTGACTCTTGCCTGCAGCTGGAAGGAGTTGGCTGAATCTTTTCCCTGTCCCCCAGCCCCCAGGCTGGATCCTGTTCGTCTGTGTATGCTGGTAGACTAGAGGAAGGTAGGGGGTCTGCTAAGTGGAAACCAGAGGAAAGGGGTTGCTGCAAGCTGAACTCATAGACTGTAGGAAACAGAAATTCAGGAGCCTGGAATGCAATTAAATAAGAGCTGCTCTGCAGGGTTTGTATCTCCTAAAAGGAGGATTTCATATATTCAGAATTACACACAATGATCTTCCAAAGGCATTCAGAAGGGATGTTAGTTCCCCGAGTGAACAGCCTGCCACATTTTAAAGCAGTTTTTTTTTTTTATTTTAATCCCCCTATTTTTGGTCCAGCATCCAGTGGTGTTACCTTTACCTTCTGTTATAGAGAACAACACATAATCCTCCATAAAATTGGAAAGATTAGCTTCTCATGATGCTGCATTTAAGGAGGGTTTTCAGGTAAAATAGGACCCACTGGATAATATTGGTCCCAAGGATGGGAGGCACTGTCACACAGGGACCATGGACTTGTCAGGAGGATATGCAGGTTCCTAGACAGGATGCCGGGCATTGGCTGCAAACAAGCAGAGGGTGGAAGCTCTCTCATTGCTTGAACTCTGCCTGATGCTTGAAGGGCTGTTGCTTGGTTCCTGCACTCAGTGGCCCTCTTCAGCATGCATGGGAGATGTCTGGGGGCACCTTGTGGTTTTCCTTCTATACAGAGGGACATCTGGAGGCCATAGGAATCGTGTAGTCTTTGCAGCCACCTTGTGAACCAGCCTAATGATTCCTAACCAAATCAAGAGTGCATGGTGTTCACACACCGCAGGCCTTTTGCCTTCCCGTCTACAGTGTTTGAGGAAACTGGAAGTCAGCAAGGCCACTGGCAGAGAACAAAGAGAGTCTTGTTGAGTGGCCGGTGGGCTATGTCTTGTTTCTCCTCTGTACCTGCTCCTGGAAGCCTATATGCAGCTGGAAAAGTTTCTGAAGAGTCCTACAGAACACAGCTAGAAAGTGTTTATTCTATTTGCTCCCTTGGAGGAGCAACAGATAGCAGCTCACTTCTTTGTTCCGTGCCTCTCTTATCCCTGAGCCAGACTGTACTTGGGCTGTCTCTGATAGGGCATGCTTGGCCAGCCCAGCCCTACCATCCACAGCCTAACTCTCAATCATCCCATACAATCTGGGGGCTCCCCAGAAAGCCATCTCTACTATCTCAGCTGCAAAGGCTTTCCTGTTCGCTGAATTTACCTCTCTTCATAGCCTGGTGATCACGTTGTTTCAGGCATGTATGTTTCATCTGGAAGCAGTTAGCTTGGAAACAGTAAGATCTTTATATACACGTAGACACAGACACACATACATATATACACTCACGTGCACACAGGCATTCCATATCTCTATATATCTATATATATATATTATACATATACTTTCCATATATGTCGCACACAGGCATTCTACATGTATCACATATATCTTCTACACATATAGCGTATAGACACAGACACAACACACTTATATGGGAGCACTCCACATATCCATATATATGCCACACACACATTTCATATCCACCACATAGACATAACATATACCATACAGATATCCTTCACATATATGCATCACAAACATACATTATACCCCATATATATGTACATATACATATATGTACACACATTATAAATCTCTCTTCACACAGCCCCATAACAAATAGACACATATCTTATGTACATCACATCTTCCTATATATCACACATACATTCCATATTTATATACACACTCGCCATATACTATTTAATATTATAAACACACACTGCCTGCCCCGGGTTATTTTGGCAGGCTGATTTTAAGTCAGGAATCAATAAAAGGTGATCTGTTGGGAGAGAACCATCTAGGAAAACACATTTGAGTCAATTATAAATGACTTTTAGATGACCAATTTTTCTTCTCTGGTAGAGGACCACTGAGAAGAAGCTGAAGGGTTAGCATGGATTATTCAAGAGGCCTAGAGGTTTGGGTAGAAAAGACTTTTGATTAACTGAGTGGGGCAGTGAAATTTAGCTAGAAGAAAATCTTTCTTCTTATCCTAGGAATCTTTTCTTCTGATAGTCTCTACAGTGTAGAGCACGTGGCCATGTCTGTTTTGTTTGTGTTTATGATGGGCTATGTGATTTAAATGTGATCAAGCTTGAAACCCCAAGTCTCAGTTATTCGGTGCTGTTTTCCTAAGATAAAGTGCGGTAATAGTCTGGAGTAGAACAGTGTTTTAAGACTTCTGAGGTCAAGCCACCCCCACCCCCACTTAGAGAGAGCCTGTTGGGAGCTGTATGTTATAACGCTAACATTTATCGAGTCCTTGTGCCCGTGAACACTATGTATTCTATTGAACTTAAACTCTGTCCTAATTTCATGCAGTAAGTATTTGCTAAGTCTCCTGAGCGTTAGGCCAACACTATTTTTAATGTGTCTAGAACCAAACTAAAACACAATGTAAATACATCATCGAATTTATTGTTCTTGATAGATGAAGGCAGCATGCCAGAATAGCCAGATAGGAGAGTAGTCAGGCATGTCTAAATTCTGCATCTCTATTGCTTTTTAATAGAGTAGAAAGTCAGCAGTCTGATGTGCTGAGAAATTATGACACCAAGTTCTTGGTGGCGTGTCTTTAGTGCCTCTGTCCATGTGGGTTCTTGCTTTTAAAGCAAACTCAAATGTTGACTTGGAAGTCCCTGAGGAGCGTGCTGTGTGATTAAGGCCTGAAGCAAAAGAGAATTGAGGAAAACAAAGTTGGCCTCCCGGCACTAGGCAACCGAGGACCTAGTTTCTGGGTCTGATTTGAAAAGGTTGTTGGGCATCCCCGAGGACCGAGGAGAAAACTGGCTTTTGTGTTATTCTTAGAGGTTTACAACTTCCAAAAAGTCTAAAAACTTCTTCAGGTGTACCATCACTGCAGACCTGCAGGCTGTGTTCATGGACAGACAGGTTGTTTAACATGTGGTAGAGGACTTGAATATTCAAGAAAAGATTCTGTGGAACTGTGTACCTCAAGGTCACACCAAAACCATGGCCTTAAATCCTTCAGGATCCCTTTAGTAGGAATTGTAGGCTATTGTCTCTCCCACTCTCTCCCATTCCTTCTAATGAGTGGTCCCAGGGCTTCCCACAACCCCAGCCATTATGACATCTTTTGAGAGTCTTCACAGGTGGAAAAAGAAATTCTGGACAATAAAAGTGGATTTAGTAATGTTCAAAGAGAGTATTTATCCTGCTACCTGCTAGGTAAAAATGAATTAAAGTGGTGAAAAACAAAACAAAAAACAATCCAGGCTGAGAGTTATAGATTTCAAAAAGAAATCGATGGAATGGATTTTCTTATCTGGTCTGAAAAATGATCCTGAAGAAGACACTTTGAGAGTGAGGATTTTAGAAATTTTTGAACCATGATTTTGGTTATCATTGGAATAGAATTACCTATTCTCAGGATGACTTTATTCAGGATTAGCTTACCTGGATGGGTTGGTTCTGGCTAATTTGTAAATATTACAAGTTAAACTAAAGCATGCTCGTTCCCTCTCCCACCTTCCTCCTTTTCACCCCCTCTCTGCTTGTGTGAGTTTGGATTTGCAAGGGAGGGCCGATGGTGGGCTGACGCACAGCCAGGACAGCCCTCTGCTGGATACGAAGGGAAGCATGGTGAGTAGTTAGGTAGATCTCCAAAGAGCCAACAGCCCTTGTGTGGGTGCTTCCTGTTTTGTTGGTTCTGATGAAGAAGCCCTGGGTTGAGCTGAGACTATGCCCATTTCTAGCCCTCCTCACCAATCATTCTAGAAACTTCTGTTTGGTGTACAGGACCCAAGCAAAACATGACCCACAAAATCAACTTGGATTTTACAGATTAAATGACATTATTTGAGAAAGGAAGACTCCTATTCCTCTCCCATGTATTTCCCAACACTCTTTTGACTGCCTGTGTTTGTATTTTCTACTCATAGGGGAAGTTGCATGATCCTCAACTTATGGGTATTATACCGAGGATCGCACATGACATCTTTGATCACATCTATTCCATGGATGAGAACCTGGAGTTTCACATCAAGGTAAGTGCTTTTAACTAAGAACAAGACAGGACTCTAGGTCCTAAGTCACATTTCCCAGTCTTCCTCCTTTCAGATAGATATAAAAGATGGTCTCTTTTAATTCAAGTGCCATTCTGTGCGAAGCAGACCCTATCGTTAATGATTTAGGTCAGTACCAAGCTTTTGGAGTGGTTTGCTTAAAATAGCAATATAAGGAAAGTATAAGCCCCCTTTATGGGTGGAATCATCTTACTCATCACCTGGATTCTCCCCACTTCCCTGTGCCTTTACTGAAGATAGGCCAGGAGTATGTCTGTGTGTGGGTTAGGACACCGTTCCCCGATATGAATTCCATGGAACACAATCCCATGTGTTACCAACAGGGAAGCTGCCAGAGAAAAGCATCATATGGCCAAAGAAACTTGGAGAATACTTTGTTGAACAGTGCTAAACTTAGTACGAGGTCACATGCTGTTTTGAATAATGTGACTCTCAAAGGGAATGCACACTCCCCAACTCCCCTATATGTGACTCCTTCTTCCCTCTTGGAGAAGTGTTGGAAGGGAATTAATCCTCTTGCCCTTTTCCTCTTCCTCCTTGTTATTATTTTATTTTAACCCAGAACCACTAATCTCAATTAAGTTGGAACTGAAAGGGAGACTTCTACTCTATTATTATAGCAATTAAATCATAAAATTTGAACTTTGTAAATCCCGGAAGGGCTACTTGTTTAAGCAGAGAGACATGTCATAAGGTGGAAACTGTGGCTGGTGTGGGGCAGGCTGTGGAGATCAGGGAATTCCAGCCTTGGGTTTTCCTTTCTTTTAAAGTAAAATAAATAAATAAATAAATAAATAAATAAATAAATAAATAAATAAATAAATAAATAAATAAAAAACAAAAAAAAAAAAACAAAAAACCCAACCAATTGAGATATAGTTCATATGGCATAAAATTAATTCTTTAAGAACATAATTTTGTAGAGTTTAGTAATTCCCTAAATTGTATAGTCATCATCGTTACCTAAATCTTTACTGTTTGCACCACCCTGAAACAAGCTGTACCTTCTATCCCTGCTCTTCAACACTTTCACTTGCCTCTTTCTCTGATTCTGGACTACTTCTCTGGTTTGTTGGGAGGGTCTTGGGCAGCGTGGCAGCTTCTTGTTGAATGTCTCCAAGTCTGTGTTCTCCTCTGAAGGGGTTGACTGGCCAATCTAGAGCAGTCTCTGCCCTTCTTTTGTATTCCCATATAAACACAATGTCTGGTTCTCCATCTTTGTGACTAGAGGTGTTGAAGGGCAGGGAGGAGAGACTGTTCTAAGAAGGCTTAGAGCTGGGTAGATCAGTGGTCCTGAAAGCTTGAACGTCAGTACACGTGACCCTGTGAGTTAGTCACGAGGAAGCTGGAGCTCAGATATAGACAGATGATCCAAATAGACCCTAACTTAGCACCTTTTTGTGTGTATTAGGCTTTTTTTATTCTGGGCTGGTGAGGTGGCTCAGTGGGTAAAGGCAATTGCTGCCAAGCTCGGAAACCCAAGTTTAATCCCTGAGCACCACATGTGGAAGAAGAGAGCGGACTCCCACGGGTCATTCTCCACGTGTGCACCAGGGCTCAGGCCCTTCCACCCTCACACAAAATAAATAAATGAATGCAGCAATTAAACATTTTCAGCCTCTCCCCTTATTTCTTTCTACAACAAACTGTTCCTAAATTTACATTCCAAAAGGCCATTGCTGGCTGTTTGCCCAATTATGAATTACATCCAGCACGTCACGTGTTGCCGCATTGGTGAAAGCTTGCTTCTTCCCCTCGCAGGCTTCCTTATGTCTGAGGCTACCGAGCTTGTTGCTTTGATGGGATCTAGATTTAGAGGCTTAGTGCTTCTTTAAGACTGTTTATGCTGACACACTTTAAACTACTGCAGAGGTCTTAAGTGATAATCCTGAATAAGATGTTAAACCAATTACTGCCCTGGAACTAGTGTCTTGTGTCAGAATCTTATTATGATTAAGAACAGCCAGCTCTGGCTTGAAATGGTGGGGGAGGGGAAGAATATTTCCTCTGTCTCTAGAGTTAAATCTTATGTGCAGGTTCCCATTGTGCATTTCAGAGTTGAACTTGCTTTTCCGTTAATAAGAATGGTAAGTGGCTAAGTTAGCTGTGTGGACTCTGCATTCTGAACTTACATGCTAACAGGCTAAACCAAAAGAGGCTCCATTAAGGCAGTATTAAAAATGTGCTTCTTAATGCACCCCACAAAGGTTTTAAATGTTATTTCTGATCATGCTGTAGTTTATCACCAAACAATGCCTACTGATTTTCCTTCCACCTGCTCTCGCAAAGCATTTGAAATAACAAAATGAATGTTGACACCTCACAAAAGCAGAAATTAATAAATCAGGATTTGATTTTAACGTGCATTAAATATGAACAGGAATTTAATTGCCAGGTTTGGCAGTACATGGTTCCTGACTACTTTTTAGATGTAATTAATTTTCTCAGTAATTTGTGGAAGTAAACCACATGCTTAGGCTCTCCAAAGTTGAGGGTGAATATGATCAAAATGCATTGTATGAATATATGGAAGATAATAAATTAAAAAAATCTCAGAGGTAGTGGGAAAAAATGGCAGTTAGAGAATCATGAACTCGAATAGGTTGGCACCTGAATGGGGCTGGCTGCAGGGAGGTTAGATATGACTAAAATTGGGCTTTGAGGGCTGGGCAATGGGGAATGTGGCAAACTGAAAGATTGGAGAGAACAATTAGGGCTGGTTTAGCTCAGCAGTAGAGTATAAACCTTGCATGTGTGAGGCCCTGGGTTCAAACCCTGAGAAAAACCTCTAGACAACCAGAGAAATTAACAAAAACAAAGAACTGGGAGGAGAGAGCAGGGAGACTTCTGACTGTCAGGAGTGTCCAGTAGAGATGGAATGAGGAGTTGGGCAGATGAACAGGCAGGTGTTATTAGAGGCACAGGTACCCAGGAGCAGATACTATGATGCCCAGCTGCTTCTTGTAGATTTCAAAGCGAGAATCTCAAAGCTGCTGGGAACTGGGAAGTGGGTGGTTCCAGATGGTGGCACACAAGAGAGAATGAGCCAGAGCTAAGCGGGGAGAGACATTAGTGACAGGGCAGAGGTGTCTTCATATTCCCCCAAATTAGAGGTAGAGTTTGTCCAGTCCTGAAGTTTCACCTGAGTAGGCGGAACCCAGCTTTCCAACAGTCATAATCATGGCTGGCCTAACGATGGGATATATCCTGAGAGATCTGTAAGACAGGCTTATCATTCTGTAAGCATCATAGATAACTTACATAAAACAAGGAATCTGTGATATCGCTAGACAGCATGATCTTATGGGACTGCTACCATATATGCGGTCTGTTGTTGAATGTCATTATGTAGCCCACGTCTGTATTTTTCTTTCGTCTATTCTTTTATTTGTATTTCAAAGATGCTTATGAATTATTATCTGGGATGATAAAGTCAGAAACAAACAGTGTGCAAAATCCTGGAGAAAATTTTTCACATTTTCAAGACTCAATGGCTCCATTTGCCAGGTCAGGAAATTGAGGCCATTTGTGTACATTAAATTCCTTGGAATTCATTCTTAGTTTAAGCATTTCATTACTTCAGCTCTCCGACGAGTCACCGGGGATTTAGAAGCTGATTTCTGGGTTCCGATATCTGAGACTCTGCTTCAGTTCCGTTGTGGCGGTTTTCAGGGCTCTGCGGTTCTGCAACAGATACTGATATAAGTAGGGATGGGCTAAGCTTTGAGAATAATTATGTAGAAGGCCTCCTTTTCCTAACGAAGTCTAATCATTTTTGGTTTGTTCTCTTGGTTTTTGAGAAAGAGTATCATTCTATAGTCCTGGCTGGCCTTAGATTCATGACAGTCCTCTTGCTTGGCCTTCTGATCTGGGATTATAGGCATAAGCCACCATACCTGGCCAGTGGTCTTCATTAAACCACGTTTGTTTCAATCCTTCAAAGACTCCACTGCTGGCTACCTTCAGCAGTGCTCTCCCAGGTATCTCTCTGAGCCCCTATAGTCTCAAACATCCTTAGCTTCTCCTTGCTTCCTTCATGTTAATATGTAAGCTGTGTTCCCATGGACCTGACGAGGCTGTGGTATCATGCAATTGGGTGAGGTCTATATGAACATCACTGGTTTGGGATGTTTTCTCTTGTGGCTAACACCACACACGGACATTTGCTTGGTGTTCAGCTAAGGTGGAACTTGGGTCCTCTTGTAAGAGGCTGTCTAGCACCTGAGTGGAGCCCAGAGGAGCCAAAAGTGTGGAGCTAGAGAGTGGTCCACGTGTGACAGATGCGTAGTCACAGTGAGCAAGCAGGAGGAACACATGAGGGGCGCCTGCAGCTCTGTGCTCAGGACTGTGACCTTCACTTGGTACCCCCTTTTCTCAGCCACAGCAAAAGCTTTCGTGAGTTTAGTAGTAATGCTTTTGAAATGTGGTATGGCATTTATATTCCAATTTCAATTTCTCTTTAACTAGGTTTCCTATTTTGAGATCTACTTGGACAAAATAAGGGACTTGCTTGACGGTAAGCTGTGTGTGCTCTGTAATTGAAGTCCAAGGGGGGGTGTGTGTGAGAGGAGTTAGGGCCCTTCTGCCTGGGCAGCTGATGAAAATTTAGAGAGATGTTTGCCTTCAGGCTGTGTGCTCTTCGCAGCCACAGTTTAACTTGCAAATTATGAAAGAATAGACTTGCCTGTCTTCTATAAGTATTGCTATTCTTCTTGCAATCCAAGGGTCTTAACTTTCCTTTTCTTCTTTGCATGCCATCATTTTGTCACTACAGTGTCCAAAACCAACTTGGCTGTTCATGAAGATAAAAACAGAGTCCCCTATGTAAAGGTATGGGAAGAGCTGGGGTGATGCAGCCGACTTCTCTCTCGTCACTGTCCAAATGATTATTACGTGAGAGCTCTAAAGAGTATCCAAAAGCCATTGTTAACCCCAAGCCTTATCTATAATATTGATCTGCTACAAAAACCAACATTTAGCTTCTTCAACCGTAGCTTTCCTGCATGTAAATTATTTTTATTATTTTTTTGGTGCTAGGGATATAACCTGGTGCTTAAGCTATGTATAAGCTATGAGCTATTATACCCAGCCTTCCTTAAGAAAGCTATTATTTAAATATTCCTAGTTTGTATTGTTCATCTTAAGAGGTTTGGGGATTGAATGCGATGGTCTGTGCGACTACCTCGCAGAAGTCTATGGTAGTAGCATCATGCCTACTCTGTTAATGACTGAAATGGTAAATAATGACGGAAGGTGAGGAAATGCATTCTCATTTCTTCCCTTCTCATAGATTTTCTCCTCGTAGTTTCTGCCTTCTGAAAATATTGCTGTAGGGTATGAACATGGGCTTAAAAAGCATTTCCCCCAGCTTTACATCTAGTTTTCCCAGAGCTAGCTCCTACTTCTCTTTAATGTAGACTCCAAGCCCCGGGCAAGGAGGAAACACCGTTGGGCAGCATCACACCCTTTCTGTTTATTGTACCTGTAGAAAAGAAAGAAGGAAGTGTACCTGCTTTCAAGTGCGCTTGCTTTCCAGTTGTTGTAGCGGCCATCCTGACCTGCTTTTGACTCTTGCAGGGGTGCACCGAGAGGTTTGTGTCGAGCCCCGAGGAGGTCATGGATGTGATAGATGAGGGCAAAGCAAACCGACATGTGGCTGTGACAAGTAAGTGCGGCAGTGACGTTGGTGCTGTCACCTAGAATCCCAGTATCTGCCCTCTGTGCAGGGCGGCTGGGTAATGAGGCACACGTGATGCTTGCATGGGAAGGCTGCAGAGAGCTGTGATCAGACAGACTCTGGCCCATGCGCAGTGTGAGCGTTTGCAGGACTCTGAGTGTTGGGTGAGTGTCCTTGGGTTCTGATAAGAGGTTTTAAAAAAATATCGGAGCTAATGAATTCATGTCACACACAAGGGAAAGCTATTGGGTTTCTTCCTCTGTAGAAGGGGAGTAAATGCAAAGAGGGGGTCAGAGGAGAGCTGGTAGCTCCCCCAAAATCCCTCCAGCACAGGCTTATAGTAGACGCACTCACAGAAGCTAACATGCCAGGCAGCTTCTGCAATGCTGTCCTGTCTCTGGGAGCTGCACGTGTGTACTGGAGCAGCAGAGGCTCTTTAAAGAGACTAGGGCTGTCCTTTCCAGACAAAGAAGTCTAAGTTCCCACAGAGCTGAAGGAACTAAGAATTTCTAGTTTGGAGGAGGAAAAAAAAAATTGAGGAGAGGATGTGTGGGCAGTGCAGTGCATCGATGTTCTGGGTTCTGATGCTGAGGAAGATGTGATGTGATGCTGAGGCTAGGGAGACAGGCTCAACCAACTCTCAGGAGAACTCCCCGACAGCTGGCCCAGGTGAAGCCTGCTGCCAAGCAAAGGATCGAAGTTACACTAGCATTTCGAGACTCTTCTAGGAGCTGATCTCAGGCTCCTCTGTGGATGGGCTCCAGATCTGTGATCCAGAACTGAAATTCTTCTCTACCCCACAGCTTGTCGGATGACGCTCGTGGATGTGGCAGCTTTTAGAGCTGACCTACGCTTGAATACAGTTCAGGAAAACACCAACTCTTTCTGTTCTGCCTGGAACTCGCGTGTGCACATCGAAACTTTCTCACTGTGTTTCTTAAGCTGGCAGTCATGAATTATTCACAGTGTCCCAGAACTGGCTGCCGGCTCCAGAGCTGAGGGTCTAGTGTGCTTGTCATATTGGCAAGGTTTATCCCACATTATTCATTTGTGAGTGAGTGAGTGTGTGTATGTGTGCGGGTGCGTGCATGCGCTCGTGCGTGCCTGTGTGTATATGTACACGTGGAAATTAGAAAACAACTTTAGGGAGCTGGTTCTCCCTAACATGTGGGCCCTGGAAATTGAACTCAGACGTCAGGCTTGACAGCAAGCATCGTTTCCCATTGAGTCATCTCACCAGCTCCTGCTCCTCTTTTAGTGTGCTAAGTATATTTAACAGCACTCTGTTGTTGAGTCCATTTGCATTGTGGGCAACATCCCACCATCTGTCCCCACAACGCTCCCATCTTCCCCTGCTGGGACCTGAACTCGGCCTCTCACCCTTCACAGCAGCAGCTTCACTAACTGTCCATCTCCACAGCTCCTGTGCTGATTTTCCAGATCAGCCTGACTGTTCAGGATGTTGTGAGATTCTGTGTGAATTTTAAAATTTTAGGATAGATGCTTCTACTTCTGTGGAAAGTATCATTGAGATTTTGCTACAGTTGTATTGCCTAGATTATTTTGGCTAATATTTGTATCTGTTCTTTATGGGTATCTATGTGTGGTGTGTGTAAGCACGATCACATGTGGGCAGGTCCATGTGCATGGTGTGTGTGTGTGTGTAGGCCTGAAGTTGATGTGGGCTGTCTCTTTGGCTCCATCCTCACAATTGATTTTGATTGAGGCGGCCTCTCTCACCGACACAGAACTTAGCAGTTCTAGCTAGTCTAGCTTGCTTGCTCTGGGCTCATCTGTCTCCACCTTCCCAGGGCTAGGATTGCAGATGGCTGCCATGCCTGCCCAGCTTTTACATGGGTTCTGGGACCCAGACTCCAGCCCTCATGCCTATATAGCAAAGTTTCATCTTTTAAAGCCATCTCCTCAGCCCCAATTTTGATGTCTTAACACTATTAAATCTTTTTTTTTATGTGACAGTTTTATAACTTTTAAAATATCAGTTGTGTTTTTTCATTTCCTTCTTTTTCTTTTTTTTGTTTATTTTTTTTTTTACTTTATTTATTTATTTTTTAAATTACATTCATGATATTCATTAATTACACTCATGATATTAATCACATTTGTGGTATTCATATATAACATTCACAGTATTCATTCAATTATATATATATAATATATATATATTTTTTTTAATTTTAAATGCTGAATGTCATTTATTTACTATTAAATCTTTTAGTAAATTATTGTGGGGTTCTATTTCCATTCATCTGTATCTGTTTTACTATCTTTTAAGCAACATTTTGTAGCTTTTGTCTAAAAACTTAACACTTTCTTTAAGTTCATTCTTAAGTATTTTTCTATTGCTTTTGTAAATAGATTGTTTTCTTAATATTTCTGGTCAGGCATTGTTAGTAATATATAGGAACATAAATGCTCTTTACATGTTGACTTTGCAGCCTGCAATGTTGCTAAATGTGCTTGTTATTTGTGACTTTTTTTAGGGGGTGGGTTTTCTAGACAGAGATTCTCAGTGTAACCCTGGCTGTCCTGGAACTCACTCTGTAGACCAGGCTGGCCTCAAACTCAGAGATCTGCCTGCCTCTGCCTCCTGAGTGCTGGGATTAAAGCCCGGCATTTGGGATTTTTAAAATGGGATCTCCAGAGTTTTTAGGAACAATCTAGTAAGATATTTTTGGGGAGATGGTGAAAGTTGGTGGGACACACTTGCCAGGCTATGGTGGAAAAGGAAGCATTTTTCCTGGTACCCTGACCTAATGAAGTACGTTTAATCCTGGAGGCCTCTGTGTTTAACATGAGTTATAGAGGCGTGTGTCTTAATCATCCTTTAAGTAAGTTTATGATAGTCCTGGTAATACACATGAGTAGGACAAACTATATCACACACTCCACTGTGATAAAGTCAGAGTGTTTCCACAGGACTGTCAAGGAAGCTGTGAGCTTCTTGGTGAGTGAGACTGGTGTAGGATGTGGGATACAGGGCTTCTGGCAGATCCTGAGACACTGTCATTTTAAACTTCTCAACAAGAACATTAGGTTAATTCCTTTGTTACTTGAAGACATTGTAAATATGTCATCTCTAGAATGAGTTTTTTTTTTTTTTTTTTTTTTTTTTTTGAAAGAAGAAACAGCGGCTTCAGATACATTCTGAAATTAGCTGCACTACCTGCGGAGAACTGCAAGAGCGGGACATGATTGGTTGTGTTTTAAGGACCAGAGCTTTGCTGCCTCTGCTCACGTGTTCTCTGTGGGGCAATAAACCATTTTTCATTTCAGACATGAACGAACACAGCTCGAGGAGTCACAGTATCTTCCTGATTAACATTAAACAAGAGAATGTGGAGACTGAAAAAAAACTCAGTGGGAAGCTGTATTTGGTTGATTTGGCTGGGAGTGAAAAGGTAATTGGCTCTGATTTATATTATCTATAATTTCCCCCTGTTAATTTGCTCAAGTGTACAGTTGTATAATTTGTGTGCCTTTTACTCCCTGGTTTTAAAGAGGTTGAAAATGTTGAGGCATGGTACTGTCAAGCTCCTTGGTTTTCTCATTTTCTTTTCTGATCCAAAAGTTCCCTAGTTGTGTCGGAGGGATGTACTTCAAAGACTCAGGTTCATTTATGCTTAGTAGGGCCTGTGGCATTAGGCAGGGGTAATATGACTCAGCCTGGTAAGGCAGCCTCACGAAGGTGGGAGGGGCTTGCTCTCTGAGGATGGAGGGAGCTGTCTGGTGTATAGACTCCAGTAGGCTAGGAAGGCTTCTGTTACTGGAACATGGTGGCTCTGCTTCTGCAGCTTTGCCTTGCTGAGGAAAGGTCTGGAACCCGGGCTCTCCTAGTGTTCCAGTTCTCCTGGTAGTGGGTCTAAAGTGACAGTCTCATATGAGTGACATTGGTTCCTCTGGTTATGAAGCCTTCTTTGGTTTTGTTGTGACTCCCTTTACACACCTGGACTCAATTCTGTGCCCCCAGGAACTGGCTAAGACCACATCCAGAATCACCATTTTCCCCTCCCAGTCCCCTGCACAGCGCCAGAGGATGTTCCCACTGCCATACTCTGGCAGGACATAACCCCTTTAGACGGCATCATAGAGCTAGTCCACATGCACAATGCCCCTTCCTGCATTCATCAGTGACATCAGCTGGATGTCTCCATCAGTCTGCCTAGCTGTACAGGTGATTGCCACTGACTGCCACTTAATGCCTCACACTGCTAAGTTCCCAAACTCTAACCATGGCCACGAACATTCACGTAAGTCATGGCTGTTCAAATTGTTCTCTTACTTGCCTTTGTCCCAAGAGGAAAAACATCGGCTATTCTTGGCTGGGCATCTCAAATGTTCTATGTGTGAGCTGGCCACGTTCTTGATCACTCATCAGGGTGAAGGGGGCACATCGTTCAGCTCTAGCCTGACCACTGACTTGACTGCCATGCCCGGTACAGGCCTGTGCAGAGAGCCATGTGGAGATGAGTTCTTTAGGACTGAAATACCCCTGACACCTGCCTCCTGCTGGCAGTTGGCACTTCTTGCTAATGGCACTTACGAGCTATTTCAAGTGTCCCTCCTGGAGTTTTGTTTGTTCCTGTCTTCCTTTTCCCTAGATGAATCCGTATGAATGTACTATCTTGAGAACAGAGCTCTGGGCTTTAGTTCCCATTACCCCAGAGAGCCATCCTTCCCTTAGGCTGGCGGAGGGACATCTCTGGAGCTCATTGTCCTTGCCTGCCAACGGAAGGTGATAGATAGATAGTCCCTGCTCTGAATAGTTCACGGAGTTAAGATGCTCGAATGAGAGATAATCTAAAAACCCCTGCAATAGGCCGCTGCTTTTTGTGGCCCATTACTCCACGCTGTCTCTGTGTGCAAACAAGCTGCCCTCTACAGTTCCAGGACAGAAGAAGTCTATTTTCAGAATACCCCCCCCCAAAAAAAAGCATTCCCCTCTGTTATTGGGGGCGGGGACTCGCCTTCATATGTATTTGAAGTCCATCTTTGTTCAGTTTAAAGTTACGTCTCCTCTTTCCTTTTTTTAGAGAGCAGCTGTTGACTCTGTAGCTTCGGCCTAGGCAGCCAGGACAACCCTTACTGAGTCCCCTCCCTGCCTTAAAAAAAAAATGGCAGGATCTGTAAATCTCTCAACCTAGAGGAGATGCTGTAGATGTGAAATTATCTGTACTAATGCAGTAGAGGAGGCTCCATGTGTGGAGGGCTGTAGAAGCAAACCAAATTTACAGTGCAAGACACGTATCCTTGTCTTTCCACAGCTCCCTAAGTCTTTTTAGATACCCCTCCCTCCCTCCTTGGTCCAGAAAGAAGCAGAGAAGGGATAGAGTCAGCACACCCATTTCTTTAGTCCTTTGCCTGAAATTGGGGCTCCTAAACGTTTTCCTCACTGTGCCCCGCCGGACCCCATCTGACAGGGAGGCTGTGGTTTAGTCCCTCAGGACCCGACTCACTGCGGTGACAGCACTTCGGGAGCCTGGTTTTCCTGGATGGATGTCCCCCGGGGAAGTATCTGCAGTTCTCCCGCTTGAGACATTTCAGCCATTCCACTAAAACCCAATTGAGAGGAAAATGACAGCAGGAGAGATCAGATCCGCAGCCTGGGGCTCCAGGGACAGCTGGATCACTGTGATTCTTACTCACTTCATTCCCTGCTTTCCTGGAGGGTCTGCCTGCTGTCCCTCCGCCAGTTTGCATTTTCTCTTCTGTCCCTGTCCTCACCACTTTCTCTGTCCGCTGGTAGGTCAGCAAAACCGGTGCCGAGGGAGCTGTTCTCGATGAAGCTAAAAACATCAACAAGTCTTTGTCTGCTCTTGGAAATGTGATCTCTGCCTTGGCAGAAGGGACAGTAAGTAATCCTGTCGCCATCTATTAAATAGTATTATGGGAAGCTGCCTTTGGGGTTTGTGTGTTCTCTTTGCCACACATCCCAGACATTCATTTGTTTTCCTCTTTGGAAGAGAGCAGAGGGATTCCTGGCTGGGGCGCTCGTTGCTGAGAGATCTATTCCACTAGAAAGTATAAATGGTGATGCTAACTTCCAATGACATGGGTCACTGAATGGACATTCTTTGGCAAGATCCGAAGACCTGGCTGCAGATTCTTATTCCACATGTTTCTAAGTTTGGCTTGCTTGCTTGTTTCTGTAGTTTTTCTTTGAATGGGCTGTCAGAACCAATACTCCTTCTTCTCTTAAATAGAAAACACATGTGCCATACCGGGACAGCAAGATGACTCGGATTCTCCAGGACTCTCTGGGTGGGAACTGCAGGACCACAATTGTCATTTGTTGCTCTCCTTCAGTCTTCAATGAAGCTGAAACCAAGTCCACGCTGATGTTTGGACAGAGGTGCGTGTGGGGTCTCAGAACCCATGCTCTGAGCCACGATATAGGTCTTAGGTGTGAATGGCTTGGGGCAATGGTCAGAGGGGCAAATAATTATTACATTGCCTCTAGCAGATGATCTGTAAACTTGAGGCATTACTTACTGAGGCCACAGGGATTATGTTTTTACTAGTGGTCAGGAATGTGCCTGTTGGAAGAATGATGTTGAACAAAACAAAACAAAACACCCTACTCGTTGGTACTTTTGTTCTTCATGGACTTGAAGCTTAGCCTTTAGCACTACACAGTTTCACATACGTAAATCTGAAGATCGAGAACTACCTTTAACTGGAACCTGGAATCCGTTGTAAAGTTGTTCATAAAAACAATCAGAAAGTTAGATAAAGATAGAGGCATAAATAATGGAGGAAAGAAATCAGATGCATTAACTCTGAGGATGGGAGGCCTGGGGTGTATTTGGAGGATAGGGGTGGAGGATGACCACCTTCTCACTGTTTGAAAGGCCTGAGTCAACATGCCCTGCTTCTGCAGGTTTTAGCAGATGGGTGGGCCTGACGAGCTTGGTGATGAACACAATCTTCCCATGTGTACGTGGGGTCTTACCTTCCTTGCCTCTCTTAATGCACTGTGTTTCACCTTGCCTGGCTGCCCACAGCCAGACCCCATCTTCTCAGCTGTGCTTTTTTGGGGGTTGGTTACCTAAACCTGTGATGCTGATGTTTTGGGTGATCTGAGCATCTTTGGTGCTTCTGGGACTGAGCCGGGACAGATGTTGTGAGATTTGGATTATCCTACCATTGTTACATTCAGTGTTAGCAGCTGAGGAGCTGTGTCTGTAGCCCTTACTGCCTTGGGTGTTAGTGGGGTTCCAGTGCACCCCTGCTTTAGTCCCAGGAGTATGTGTCGTATGATTATGCCCAAGAAGTAGTTTCAGATGGGGCTGATGGGGTGGGCATTCTGTATGGGAAATAGTTACAGCTTGTTTGAACTACATCACATCACATGTTTGAACTACATCACATGTTTCCTGAGCCTCAACAGAACACAGGATTATTCAGCTGTGGCACCTTTGGGCTGTCTAAATAATAATTGTGTTGAAATGTTGTAGAACTAATCTATCTTTCCATCAGAATTTGGATCCTTTTCTTCCTCCTAAATGACGTCCTTGACTAGGCTAATGCTTGAGGCAGTGGCATTGCAGCAGGGTGACACCTTTGTGTCCCGGTCGTTGAGCCGTTCTCTCCTTGACTTCTCGGAGCTTCACATCTCTTTGCCATAGAGATGGAGGGGTTCCTTCCAAGGACTTTTGGGGGATGATTGAGCTGCTTCCATTTTCACTTTGCCCAAGGGAGGGTACAGAGGGGGTTCCCCACTGATGTCAAGCTCCCCTTCTTCCACCTTAAACACTCCAGCAGTACTGAGGGTTGGAAAGTTCATAGTAGCGGATAAGACTAGACTGGAAATAAGGAACAGCGTTGTGATATAAGGGACACATTTGAATGAAATAGAATTTCACTTCAGGAACTAATGGGTGAAGAAACACTATATGTGGTGATACATTGTGTACCCTATGGAGGCAGAGATCTGTCTGGATTTCTGTGAGTTCAAGGCCACACTGGAAACAGAGCCAGGCAGTGGTGACAAATGACTTTAATCCCAGGAAATGATGGCAGGAAGCAGAAGGGTATTTAAGGCGTGAGGACCAAGAACTAAGGCTTTTAAGCTTTCAGACTTTTAGCAGCAGTTCAGCTGAGATCCATTTGGGTGAGGACTCAGAAGCTTTCAGTCTGAGGATTCGTGGAAACAGGATCAGCTGAGAAGTTGATGAGGCGAGGGTTGGCTTGTTCTGCTTCTCTGATCTTCCAGATAAGTTTTATTAGGGTATGCAATGTATCACCACAACTATAGGTAATTTAGGATTCCAGAAAATAAAATGTAACATTGAACATGTTTCCAGATGAAATAGTTGGTCTGCTTCTTCTATCAGACCCTTAACTGCATAAGAGCAGAGAGTCCATTTGCCATTGGCATCTACGGTCCAGCATGGGAAATATACAGTAGGTGATTAATAAGTACATACTTAGTAAACAAGGAAGCAAGTGAGCCTCAAGATCATGATGCAGGTTCCTTGCTGAGCTGTGACATCGCTGTCCTTAGACATTGATGTGGTTTTGGATCTAGTTTGCCTTCTAGTAAGTCGTCAGAAATATGCAGTAGTTTGTTCCTTTTTTCTCTATGCATGTTAACTAATTGGTTCTTTAAGGAGAGTGGACTTTTCTATGGGCCTTTTATCGGCTTTGTTGTTAACTATATGCATTGAACCCAATTATACAGCAGACCTGGGTCTGAACATCAGATTAGACATGGAATCTGATAGCTAATAAGATTAAGTACTTTGAACTCAGAAAAGCTGTGTGTGTCCCAAGTGCCAGATAGCCAGTGTTCATTTTGTTCTTGTTGAACCTTGGGCAGCCTAAGTTCTGTGATTTTCTCAAGGTCACAGGGGAAGTATATATTTTTTCTGGGCTGGAGAAACAATAACATGTGCTTTGAAGTTGTAGAAAGGCCACAGTCTACAGGTGCCTCAGGGCACCCTGCAAAGAGTCTAGCCAGCCTTCCTTAAGATTCTAGGTTTAGTACTGGATTCAGAGAGGAAAATCCACACTGTCTAGGTCTTATTTGATCAAGCTTGTCTCTTTAGCCCTCTGAGTGCCCAGCGCTTTGCTAGTGCAGAAGTAGACAATTCTGTCTGTGTGTCAGAGAGCAACAGGTAGTCCAGATATCTGAGAATCAAAACACCAAATTGAAACATTTTTGTGGATATTTTTTTCTTCTAGACTACGGAATTTTATTCTTTAGTTTTTAATTACTCTTCCGTAGTATTTTTCTAGCATTTTTCAAGAAGATATTTGTAACTTTCAGATGTGTGCACTCAAATTATTTCATTATCTTAGAAGTCTGTTTAATGTGTCTTGATGTGTGTGTGTGTGTGTGTGTGTGTGTGTGTGTGTGTGTG
>CABHPR010132138.1:0-10407 GCA_902168415.1 Peromyscus melanophrys | reverse complement strand
TCTTCCATCTCTCTCCTCGGCCACAGACCCAGTGCTAGGCAAGGTGGGGTCAAGCAGAGCAGAGAGGCTGAGTGGAAAATATGGGACGCTCTCAGCTGCGATGTTTGTAGCAGCCCCATGGACATGAAATCAGCAACTGGGAAATCTGTATCCATGGAGGTACAAGAGAAGCCCCCCATGAGCACCTCCATGGAACCTCACCCTTGCTGTGGGATGGCCTTCTGTATGCTGTGAATGTGTGTTGCTCTCACTGGTTGATAATAAGGCAGTTTGGGCCAATGGCGAGGCAAGATAAGGTTAGGTGGTACAATCAAACTGAGGAAGGAGATGAAGAGTGGAGTCAGGATAGACATCGTCAGCTGCCGAGGAAGCAAGACATGTAGAAAATGAGGTAGGTAACAAGCCACGAACCATGTGGCAAAGCAGAAGTAAGAATTATGGGTTAATTTAAATGTAAAAGCTAGTTAGTAATAAGCCTGACCTACCGGCCAAGCATTTATAAGTAATATTAAGCCTCAAAGTCAATTATTTTGGAAGTAGCTTCTGGGTATTTGGGAGTTGCTGGCAGGACAGAAACCTCATTTACACCTTTTTGTTGTTGTTGTTGTTTTGGTTTGGTTTTTTGAGCAGGGTTTCTCTGTGTAACATTCCTGGCTGTCCTGGAACTCACTCTGTAGACCAAGTTGGCCTTGAATTCACAGAGATCTGCCTGCCTCTGCCTCCCAAGTGCTGGGTTCAAAAGTGTGTGTCGCCATTGCCAGGCTACTTGAAGTCCTTTACCAGGAGAAGCCATGCTCTGATAGCTACCCTATGTCCCGTTGCTTGCTGGTATGTGTAGGAGAATTGAAGAGGCCAGGCCCTAGCCGGCCCCTCACCCGGAACTGACCCAGACTCAGCCCAGAGCAGGTTCCCAGGAGCTGACTTCAGAGGCATGAGTAGACTTTCTTGTCACGAAAGTCGTTTCCCTTGGCCTCGGAGAGCAGTCATGGGTGCCAGCCTTGAGTGCTGAAGGGACACAGCTATGGAGGCAGATTGTCATCAGGGCAACTGAGTGAGCCTAGCTTAGCCTTTTGGGAGAAGCCTGGCCCTGGCTCTTAAGGGGGCCCAAGGATCCCAAGGAGATGGGCCTTGATCTGGACTCCCGGTGGCCTTACATCTGAAGCCAGTCCCCACCGGGGCTCTGCAGCAGTGACTGTGGCTTGCTCCCTCCACCAGCCGGGGCCTCTAGGCCCTGTGGACATTCCTGGGGCTCCCCCTGTGCCAGCATCGCTGTGTATCTCCATCCAACCCTGGCATCTCGGGAGCTCACGAGAACAGCGTGTGCCTGGCTCTCGTCCCTCCAGAGCCTGAACCGAGCAGACAAGGAGGAAGAGGAGCAGTGAGATGGCTCTGCGGGTAAAAGCACTTACTGCCAAAGACCTGAGTCAGATCCCCAGAAACCAACTAAAGGCCAGACACCGTAGCTCAGGAGTCTGCAACCCCATTATGCCCTCAGGAAATGGGAGGCAGACCCGGGAGAAGCTCCTGAAGCTGACCTGGCTACAAAGCCTCAAATGCAGTGAAAGTGAAGACTGACACCCCGAGATTGTCCTCTGACCTCCCCACTAGCAGCAAGACACATACACACCTGCATCCGCACACATGAGCATGTACACTCACACACACAACCTAGAGGCTGAGGGGCCTCACTGGCTGCAGTCTCTCACACGGGGCCGAGTGAGAGAAGCCATCGCCAGTCTCTTCGAATGCTGCGTGTATTAGACAGTGTTCTTAGATGCGGAGCCCAGGGTTCTTTTGCATTTTGCTTTGGTTTTGATTTTGATTTTTGGATACCACTGCCTTGTCTGGTGTGGTCCTCGATATGTAGCCCAGGTTAGCCTTGATCATGTAGCAGTACTGCCCCAGCCTGAGTGTGGGATTACAAGTGTGCATCACTATGCCGAGGCCTTTTGCTTCTGTGTTGACTTTCACAATTTTTATTAGTTGATGTAAGAGCACCTGTATCTAGGACTAGCGATTTATTTTATGTTTTGAGACAAGGGCTCACGTAGCCCAGGCTAGCCTCGAACTCACTAATTAAGCAGAGGATGGCTTTGAACTCCTGATCCTCTTCCCTGTACACAAGAGCTGGGATCTAGCAGGCTGTACCACAGCTGGCCACATACTCAAGCTTTAAGGAAGAAGATGCATCCCCAAACAGACCAGTTTTTCCTGAAAATAAGATTCCAATCTGCCTGAGTCAACACACTAAGAAAGTCCTTCTGCCTTAATCCTTAGGAAAAACATCCTGAAGAGGCTGGGGTATAGCTTCGTGGCAAAAATCCTTCCTGGTTCCTGCAGAAGGCCGTGGGTTACTCTCTAGTTAACCAGGCACCTGCCCCTCTCCCTCTGCCCCACTCTTTTTTTTTTATTGAAAAAAAATTTTGTATTAATCACAATTTCCCCTCCTCATATCCCCTGAGACCCTTCTCACCCACCTGATTCCATGCCCTTTCTTTCTCTCTTTAGAAAGCAAGCAGGCAAACAAACAAAAAACATTAAGACACACACACACACACACACACACACACACACACAAACACATAAAAACACAAAATCAGAAATCATAATATACAAGCAAAACACCAATAAGACAAAAAAAAAAAATCCCAAACAAAGCAATATGAGACCCAGAATCTACAAAAATACTGAGTTTGTTTTACGTCGACCGTCTACTGCTGGACTAATATACCCCGTGAGACTCCACTGGGGAAAAATAATTTTTCCTTTGTAAGAAGGTGTCAATTGCAGATAGCTTCTTGGCAAAGGGAGGGAGTTGTGGTGATATATTGTATCCCCCGATATATTGTGCACCCTAATAAATTTATCTGGGGTCAGAGAACAGGACAGCCATTAGATTGGACATAGAGGCCAGGCAATGGTGGCACACACCTTTAATCCCAGCACTTGAGATCTCATGTCTTTGCTTGGGAAGCACACACGCCTTTAATCCCAGGAAGTAATATGGCAGGACCCAGAAAGGTACAGAAGGTGTGAGGACCAGGAACTAGAGGCCTTTTAGGCAGTTCAGCTGAGATCCCTTCCAAGTGAGGACTCAGAGGCTTTCAGTCTGAAGAAACAAGATCAGCTGAGGAGTTGACGAGGTGAGGTTGGCTGTAGCTGGTCCTGTCTCTCTGATCTTTCAGAATTTACCCCAATATCTGCTACCGGGTTTTCTATTAATAAGACTGTTTAGTAATTTAAGTTACAGGGAGTCTGTGTCCACGTGCCCTCTCAGTGCTGGCACCCTGTCCGGCTTGAACCTGTGCAGGTCCTGAGCATGCTGCCACAGCCTCTGAGTTCATGTGTGCGTCAGTCCTGCTGTGTCTGGAGGACGCTGTTTCCTTGGAGTCCTCCATCCCACAGATTCCTAGAATCTTTCTTCCTCCTCTTCTGCAAAGCTCCCTGAGCCTGAGGAAAGGACTTGGATGAGGACATCCTGTTTAGGGCTGAGTGTTCCAAAGTCTCTCACTCTCTGCACATTGTCCAGTTGCGGGTCTCTGTTAGTTCCCATCTACCGCCACAGGACGCTTCTCTGATGGTGGCTGAGCAGGGCACACTGATCTATGGGTATGTAGTTCCCATCTACTGCAACAGGACGCTTCTCTGATGGTGGCTGAGCAGGGCACTGATCTGTGGGTACAGCAATGTCATCAGGAGTCATTTACTGCATTGGTCCTTTAGCAGAACAATAGTGTTTGGTTTTCCCTTAGGCCTGTAGCTTATCCAGTCTCAGGTTCTTGGCTGCCTGAGCAGTGTCAGGCATGGGTTCCATCATGGAGTGGGCCTAAAATCCAATCAGACAGCGGTTGGTTACTCCACGACTTCTGTGCCGCTATGACATCAGTGTATCTTAAAGGCAGGTCACCGTTGTGGGTCAAAGGGCTTGTAGCTGGGCTGGTGGTTATCTTTCTCCTCTGGTAGCATGCAGGGTATCTGAGTGAAGGCTCTAATTAGGCACCAGCTGGACTTCTCCATGTCCATTGAGATATGTAAGTGTTGTCTTTAGCAATAAAGCCTTACCATCAGTTTAGGGAGTACAACCAATAGCCTTGGCAATAGCCTGAGATGTTTTTTTGGCCAATGACTCAACAAGATGTAACCCTTTCCCCGCACAGGAGATTTCAGTTGGTGGCAAATGATGTCTAGTTGGGGCATTGTCTCCCTGTTATTTGGTGACCCCGTCTCTTTCACGCATGTATATGTTTTAGTAAGTTTCTACAACAGCAATTTTCCATATGACCCTCAAACGGCCCTTAGTGTTAGTTGTTCCTCCCATATTCCCTCTTTACCCCTCTCTTCCACCCCCTCCCCACCTAGTCTCACTTTGTAGCCTTGGCTGTCCTCAAGTTCATGGTGATCCTCCTGCCTCAGCTTCCTAAGTACTGTACTGACTGACAGGCATTCACCACCACACCCGGCTTAGTCATTTTTCTTCTGTTCTGTTTCCTTGTTCACATCTTCCTAACTCACTCTGCTATTTCAAAACAGGGCCTGCCATTCTCTTCTGAGTAGTGGAGGCTGCCCCTCCTAATGATTCACACCTAAATTTGTCTGTTTAACACTGATTTCAGACACAAGGTTACAGTGTCCCCTCCCCACCTCCCCTCTCCTCTTGGTGAGTTTTGTCTGACCTGTGCACAGGGTGAAGTCACTCAGCAAAACAGATCATGGGTTGTGGTGACTCATGCCAGCAACCCCGGCACTTGGAGAGCAGAGGCAAGCAGATCACAAGTCATAGGCCAGCCTTAGCTACACAATGAGTTCAAGACCACCTTGGGCTGTAGGAGAGGACTGACCGAGTTCCTGAGAGGAAAAGGAAGCGGTGTGCCTGATGTTAGCGTATCATGACTACTCACGAAACAGGAACTGTCATTTACTGAGTTCCTGCGTTTGCTCACTCGGTCACACACGACCTTCAGTGACTGGAGGAGGCCCTGGCAGAGAAAGAGGCAGAGGAGGCTGTAATTATTCAGGAGGTGAAGTCACTGACCCGGGCCTTACTGCTGGCGAGTGGGCCAGCGTTCTCGGACCTAGGGCAAGGCCCCAAGAGAAGCAGCTAGCCTACACAGCAGCAGGCACTTAGAGACTAATTTTTTGTTTGCTTTTCGTTTTTCTAGACAGAGTGTCTCTGTGTAGCTCTGGCTGTCCTGGAACTTGTTCTGTAGAGCAGGCTGGGCTTGAACTCAGAGATCCACCTGCCACCACCTCCCAAGTGATGGGATTAAAGGTGTGTGCCACCACCGCCCGGCTTGATGTTTTACTTCCCACTTTTATGTGTATGGGTGTTTTGCATGCATGTATGTCTGTGTACCACATGAACACATACCCAAGGAGGCCAGAAGAGGGCATCAGATCACCTGGAACTGGTTGTTAATTGCTGCCTAGGAGCTAGGAATCAAGTCCCAGACCAATGGAGGAGCATCCAGGGCTCTTAACCTCTGAGCCATCTCTCCAGCCCCTTTAGTGGACTTTGAAAAGCGATACCCCCAACTCCCATCATCCCCACAGCTTTCCTGTCTCAGCTGATCACCCTCCCATCCTCTCATTTAGGAGTCATCTTTGATTCTGAGTTTGGCTCCACCCCATGTTCGACCCTTCACTCTTCTATAGCCACATCTACCTACCATCTGCATTCATGGCTGCCCACTGCTCAACCGGATACTCCAGCGGTCACCGAATGGAGAGCCGACCTTTTGGTCCTGGCCTCATCTGGCCAGTCTGCTGTAGGTCACAGCGCCTTCCCCACCCTTTCTTCTCTTAGTGTCTTCCAGCGATGCTGGAGGTGGCTGCCCAGGCTTGAAATCTGGGCACTCCCACGAGGGAGGGGGCTCAGCAGACAGAGGCGCCTGCCACCAAGCCTGACCACCCAAGTCCCAGCCTCAGAACCCACGAAGTGGAAGGAGGGAGGTGATTCCTAGAAGTTGTTCTCGAATTTCACACAAGCACCGTGGCACCGGCATACATGCGTGCCCACAAAGGCACACGCCGGTTAGCTAGCAATTAATGAAAAATGGAGTCCCAACACCAGAGACACAAAGGCCAAAGGATCAGAAGTTCAAGGCCATCCTGGGCTACATGAAACCCTGTCTCAAAAAAACAACCAAACGGGGTTGGAGAGATGGTTAAGAGCACTTTTGTTCTTGCGAGGGCTGGGATTTGGTTCCCAGCACCCACACGCTGGCTCACTACCATCCATGACTCCAGTTCCAGCTGATCCAGTACTCTCTGGCTTCCAAGGGCACACACGGTGGACATACAGATGTGCAGGCAAAATGTTCAAACACAGACACACAAATCTGCTTTGAAGTTTAATTTAGAACAAGGCCAGTGAGATGGCTGAGGGTAGGGTGGTGGAGTGGGGACATGATAAAAGCGTCATCTGCGAGCCTGGTGACCTCAGTAGGATCCCCAGATCTCATGTAATGGCAGAAGGAGAATACCAGCTCCAGAGAAATGACCTCTGACCTCTGACCTCCGCCCTCTGACCTAGCCCTCCGGAGCACACATGCCCCACTTTTTCTTTTGCTCTTTTTTTTTTTTTTTTTTTTTTTTAATGGTTTTTCAAGACAGGGTTTCTCTGTGTTTCCCTGGCTGTCCTGGAACTCACTCTTGTAGACCAGGCTGGCCTCAAACTCAGAGACCCGCCTCCTCTGCCTCCTGAGAACCAGACTAAAGGCACGCGCCACCACTGCCTGTCTTATAAATAACATTTAAAAATAAATAAATGCAAGGTAAAAGAACAGTAATGAAGATTTTAGGAAATGATGACCAGCCAGCAACAACCAGGTTTTTGGTGCCTGGCAGGACCCACTGGGAGATGTTCGTTTTCTTCTAAGGCTCCCTCAAGAAAGCAGTCCAGACACCCCCCACCCCCCACTCCACCCCCGCCAATTCACCAGGTATCAGACAGGCAGGTGCCAGTGTGCCCCATTAGATATTTAATCTTTTTAAAGAAAGTAAGACGGAAAGGCCTTGGCATCCGGCTCTGAAGAGAAGCAGTGGGGGCAGGGCATAGGCACGGAACAGTGCCAACACAACTCACCATATGACAGGCAACTCCAACTACCGGGGAAGACAGACGTTCATAATGGAGTCGGGGCAAGTGGTGGTCCATATGGGAAGAGTAAAATTAGCTCCTTCCCAACTCCAGGTGGGTTTGGGGCTCACATGTGAATAACAAAACTTTAACTCAGAGAAGAAAATGCAGGAGAATATTTTTATGATCTCCCGGTAAGAAATAATCTTTTTAAAGTGCACTTGAACTTACGGCACGCACAAAGAAAGGCGGGCGCTTTCTAAGTGTGCGGCTTGATAAGATTTTGTAGAGTAAATCCAGCTGTGCACTCAGCAGACCACGTGACCAGCACCTCCCTCAGCCCCCTTTGATGGCAGAAGATTGTCTCAGGCATGGGGCTGTGGGTGGAGCTCAGCAGGGTAGCCCAGGGGGTGTTGCTCAGTAGGTAGGCACATGTTTATCTTGCTCAAGGTTCTGGTTTCAATCCCAAGTATCGCCCCAAAAAAGAAAAGAAAAGAAATCACAACATGTGGGAGGTAGGTGCAGGAGGATCAGGAGTTCAAGGTCATCCTTGGCTATGTAGGGGGTTCAGGGCTAGCCTGGGGTACACAAGACTTTTTAAAAAAATGGGTGGTGTCACATGCCTTTAAGCCCACGGGAGGCAATGACAGCAGGTCCCTGACTTTGAGGACAGCTGGCGTACAGAGTGATTTCCAGGACAGTCAGGGCTACACAGGGAAACCCTGTCTTGAAAAGCCAAAAAACAAACAAATAAAAAACCAGTTTAAATGCTGGGTTCAGTGGGTAGAATCCTTGTATAACAGACAGGAAGCCCTGGGCTCCGTGCTCAACGAAGCATGAACAGAGTGGTGAACACCTGAAATCCCAGCATTTGGGAGGTGGAGGCAGCAGGAGAATCAAAAGTTCAGGGCCAGCCTCTGCTACTGAGCTAAAGGCCGGCCTGGGATACTTGAAATCTTGTCTTGATGTGGGATGTCTTTCTGTACACTGTGACTATGTGTTGCTGCCATTGGTGAATAAATAAAACTGCTTTGGCCTATGGCAAGATAGGATGGAGCCAGGCAGGAAATCCAAGCAGCAACACAGGGAGAAGAAGGGCAGAGTCAGGGTCAGAAGCCAACAGCCACCAAAGGAGTAAGATGCCAGCAGACCCATAACACCACAGACACATGACAATACATAGACTAATAGAAATGGATTAATTTAAGTTGTAAGAGCTAGTTAGTAATAAGCCTGAGCCATCAGCCAAACATTTATAATTAAAATAAGCCTCTGAGTGATTATTTTATAAGTGGCTGCAGACTGGGTGGGACGCAGAAAAGCCTCCGGCTACAACATCTGGAAAAACAGAAGTGAAAATAGGCACAAAGAAACATGGACAAGGCTTCAGACGGGGCTCTGGTTGGATTCCCAGCACTCACATGATGGTTCCAGGGGACTCCACACCCTCTTCTGGCCTCCCAGGACACCAGGCATGCATGTGGTGTACATACATACATGTAGGCAAAACACCCATACACATAAATAAAGTAAGTCAATGTTTGTTTGTTTTTAAAGGAACATGAACATTTAACTTTTAGCCTGGCAGAGTGGTATGTACCTGTAATAGCCCTCATGGGCCATGTAGTAATTTCTAGGCCAGTCTAGGCTATGTAATCTCAAACAGCAACAGAATCAGCAACAAAATTATTTAATTCTTCAACAGTAACAAAATTTTTTTTCCGTGGGGGGGGGAGGTGGTGTTTCCAGACAGGGTTTCTCTGTGTAATAGCCTTGGCTGTCCTGGAACTCACTTTGTAGACCAGGCTGGCCTTGAACTCACAGAGATCCACCTGCCTCTGCCTCCCATGTGCTGGGACTAAAGGCGTGCGCCACCATCGCCCGGTAACAAAAAAATGATTTAAGTAAGGTTAAAAAGACACATCCCGATAAAAGATTTGCAGCACGCCTGGTCATCAGGACACTGGAATACAGAAACAGAGGTGACGTGTCCACGTAAGGAGCGGACAAACGCGCAGCTCAGATGCAGCCCACGGGCTCAGCACGCACAAGACTCCAGGCTCAACCCACAGCTCTAGAACAGCACTCGAACAAATGAAAAGTGAAATCCAGTTCTCAGCAGGACTAGCAAGCAGGCACAGGCTCTGCTGGGGCGGTGGGAGCTAAATCAGGGCCCTTGGGGAGGAGCCCTCTCCTCACCACAGGCTGGTCCAGAAAAGTGAGACTGCCCAAACCTTGGGGACAGGAAGAAGAGGAAAACTTGTCTTTTCTCTCCCTACTTTTTAATCTCTTTTTCTGTTTGTGTGTGTGTTTAAATTTTATTTTATTATTATTGTTAGTCTGTGGGGGTGTGAATGTGGGGGGATGAGTATGGGGGGTGAATGTGTATGAGTATGTGGGGGAGTGAGTGTGTGTGTGAGTATGTGGGGAGTGGTGTATATGGGTGTGAGTATGTGGGGGTATGTGTGGGTGTGAGTATGTGGGGGGTATGTGTGGGTGTGAGTATGTGGGGAGGGTGAATGTGTGGGGAGTATGTGCGGGTGTGAACTCATCCGTACCACAGCATCGGTGTGTAGGTCTCTTCTGGAAGTCACTCCTCTGCTTCCACAGTAGCACCATAATTTGGCCAGGTCTTCACTCTCACTAGGTTGGAATCTTTCACAGAGCTACAGCCCGCCTTCTTCGTCTTTTTCCTTTTGAGGCAGGGTCTCATTAAGCTGCCCATCAACTTTGTAGCTCGGACATCTTCCAGCCTCCGCTTCCCAGGTGTCCGGGTTTGCAGGCCTGAGCCCCCCAGTTGGCCTCTGTGCCTTTTCCTGTGTCTCGCTCTCCCTCTCCGCTCTCACCCCTCTGCCTCAGCCTCTCCTCACAAAGGCCTGGACTGGGTAGGGCAGGAGCCTCCTCACTGATCTCCCTACCCGTGGTTTCTCCACTCTGCACATGGCCTCTAAGGCTGCTTCTGTAATCACAGGACTTTCTTGGCCAAAAGCCCAGTGGTTTCTGACCTGAAGCAGAAATTCTTCTGGTTTCCCATTTAAGAGAGTCAAACACTGACTTATAGGTTCTTGGGTCAGTCCTTTGAAAAAAGCCATTATTATGGCCACAGCTGGAATCCCCAAGGCTCCTTCACAAACATGGCTGGCTACTAGTGCTGGTGACGACCAGCAGAGATCACTGAGCATCAGCTGGACATCTCTGTGTGGCCCTGCCGTGGGACCTGGGCTTCCTCACCACAAGGAAGAGGGTTCAAACACCAAGTATGGGGCCAGAGGCGGATACTTAATTTTGGAGGCCAAACAGGATCGCTTCCACCATATTTCATTCGACAA
>CABHPR010132136.1:63372-82960 GCA_902168415.1 Peromyscus melanophrys | reverse complement strand
GTGCGTGTGTGTGTGCGTGTGTGTGTGTGCGTGCGTGTGTGTGCGTGCGTGTGTGTGCGTGTGCGTGTGTGTGTGCGTGTGTGTGTGCGTGTGTGTGTGCGTGCGTGCGTGTGTGTGCGTGCGTGCGTGCGTGTGTGTGCGTGTGCGTGTGCGTGTGCGTGCGTGTGTGTGTGTGTGTGTGTGTGCACGTACCTCTTCAGTTCTTAGAATGTTACTTGTATGCATGTTTTTAGGGCTCACCGTTTGACATTAGACTACCTGTTGCTGTGCTCTTCCCTGGGGAAGAGCACCTCTGCTGCTCCCAGCTTTACTCAGTTGCCTGTATTTCTTTGTGTGCAGACGGGGTCCAGCATTTTCTTAGTGATTGATGTGGAGGACCCAACCCACTGTGGGTGGTACTGTCTCTGGGTAGGTAGACCTGGGCTGTATAGAAAAGGTAGATGAGCAAGCCTGGGGAAGCAGGCCAGTAAGCAGTGTTCCTCCATGGTCTGTGCTTGAGTTCCTGCCTCCATGTTTTTCTGCTTGGGTTCCTGTCCTGACTTCCTTCAGTGATGGACTGTGATGTGGAACTGTAAGCCAAATAAACCCTTTGTATTGCACGTTGGTTTAGATCAGTGTTTTATTACAGCAACAGAAAAGCAAACTAGAACAGTCCTTTTTAAGACAGGATTTCTTTCTTTCCTATTTTGAGACAGGGTTTCTCTGTGTAGCCCTGGCTGTCCTAGAAATCACTGTGTAGACCATGCTGGCCCGGAACTCAGAGATCCGTCTGTCTCTGCTTTCCCAGTGCTGTGATTAAAGGCATGTTCCTGACACCGGGTGTCTTGTAATTTAGGCTAGCCCTAATTTACTGTGTGGCGAAGGCTGGTTTTGAATTCCTGATCTTCCTGCCCCTTCCTACCAGTGCTGCAGTTGTAGGTCTGCTCCGCAGCATCCTCCCTTCTTCCTGATTGGAAAGTTAACATTGTCTTTCAGTGCTTTAGGTATTTCATAGTTCTTTTTAAAAATCATTCTTACATATTTTATTAGTGTAGGATGTATTTGCTGTTTATAAGTACAGGAAGTGTGTTTTATTTGAATGTCCATTTTCTTCTGGAAAAGAAAGAGTACTAACCTGTTTTTTCTAGCAGCAGCTGTGTTTAGAGGCCGGTGTCTTCCAAGAAGCAGAGTATTTGGTGATCTAAGCCGAGGGTACTTACTGTTTTGAGTCCTTCGATTCTTGATTTTTGTAATACATGGTGGTATAGCCAATGTTTTCTTGCATTTGTTTTTCTCATTTAAAAGCAGGAAAAAGCTATTACAGTATCTTTTTTGAATATTTCGCTCAGCAGAGAAATAGTATTGTTATGTATACCTTTAAGGAAACACCACCAAACAAATGCTAATGATGAAATGGCTTCGCAGATACACTGGCTGGCTGTGAACGGGAGGACAGAACTACTCCATGACCTCGTGCAGCATGTCAGTGACGTGGATGTTGAGGACGCGATGGGGCAGACAGCACTACATGTAGCCTGCCAGAATGGGCACAAAACGGTAAAGTCCTCCAAGAAGATGTTAAAGGAAGGGCATGTATTTGTTTTAAAATTTCTTGAATTCACGAGAAGTTTTTTATTTTGCATATTGGAACATGCAGCATTATAGCAAAATACTGTTTTCTGTTTTCTATTTTGTATGGCCTTCTGACTAACATTCTGTCTGGGCAGAGGCAATAGAAAACAGTGCTTTTGCCTTTGCTCAAACTAGTTACCATTTTGATTTTAGTGCTGATCTATTTTTAATAAATGATTGTCTTTTAATACATCTTTACGTAATAAAAGTATGTCTTTACATGTATTTTAAGCAATTATGTTTAGTCTTGACTTTAACAAGTACCTTTTCCATTTTTTATTATTGTGTTAATGATGGAGTCAGTGAGTAAGGTGAATATTGATACTGCTTCGTAAGATTTCCAGTTATGTTATCATAGTTTGTGTTCTCTCCTGGTGGAAGTAACTTCCTGCAGACGTCTGTAACCTGCATTTGTTCTGTGGTGTCACCTGTTGTTGGTGTCTAGACAATGGTAATATAGTTTTCATTAGGAAACTGCTGTTTTGTATAAAGATGGATAGCTTGAGGTTTTAGATTTTCTGTTTTACTGTATTTCCTGTTCTGTTGATGCTACATTTTTTTCTTTCACATTTAACCTCAGAGATGAATGTAATTTCTTTACTTGCTAGTTAGCCATAACAATAACAAGATGAACTGAAAACAAAAGTCATTACCAGTAACTAAAAAAGTTTATTTGTACATCTTCATATAGGTGCATACTTTTATTTATTTCATTTTATTTTTTGAGACAGACTCACTGTGTAACCCTGGCTGGCAGGAAGCTCCCTATGTAGATCAGGCTGTTCTTGGACTTAGAGTAATCTTCTGTGTCTGTCTCCTGAGTGCTGGGCTACAGGCATAATCACTATGCTCAGTTCACCGTCTGTTGATTTATTTTGGGTCAACTCTCTGTCTTAATCTCTTTTGTTGGGAGACAATATTGGGATTTAGGTTTCTATTTCTGTGTATGTGTGCATAAGCATGCACAACCTTGAGTGTTACTCCTCAGGTACCATTCCCCTTTCTTTCACTTTGAGTTAGGGTCTTTCATTGTCCAGGAGTTCATTGAGTAGCTTAGGCTGGCTGACCTTTGAGCCCGGTTGATTTGCCTGTCCGTGCTTCCCAAGAGCTAGGATTGCCAGCTGTGCCACCACACCTGTCTGTTTTTCATAGGATGCCGGCCTTCTTTAAGATGGTGAGGACAGGGTGAATTTGTTTAATAAGGGTCTGGGGAAGAGAGAGATGGAAGAGCTTTTTTTCTTGTTCTTGGAATATCTTCTGTAGATTTTTTGTTTTATCATCATCCAGGCATTTTCAAGTAACATTTCTTCTCACTAGTTCATCATTTCTTTTAATTCTCTCATCAGTATTACTGGATTTGAAAGAATTACTTCTGAAAAAATGAAGTGTCTTGATTTGAGTGACTCAGCTTTTCTCCCTTCCCCTTGATGGTACCAGAGTTCAAACCCAGGGACTCGTGCATGTAGTGCTCACTGCCCGAGCTGTGCCCAGCCCCAGTGGGCTAGGTTTCATAGGAGTTTCTGGGTATTAGAAAATGAGTCACTGATAGCCCTCAAGGGATAGGAAAAGAACCTACTTTAACGTCAGCGTTCTGCCACACCAGATGAACAGAACGTCACTTGCTGAGACCTGCAAGTCTTACATTTGTTCAGGAACTCCTATTTGAAGCTAGTTTAGAAATACGGGTTAGTAAGAAAATCGTGGTTTAAAAAATACTTGGAGGTTGTAGTATGAATTTAGAATTGCCTTCTAAAGTTATTGACGGTTGGGAGGTTTAATAGTATTCCATATTGGTTACATCCTCAAGCAGGCACTGTAAGATAATGGAGAATTCCTCATAGTCATTGAATGGTTGACGGCTCAGAGGATTCATAGTGAACCTGAGTTCATTGAGTCTAAAAACGCTCTGTTAACATCTTAGGGACTTACCTGGGCAGTGAGTTAAAATGGCCTTTTTCTCTTTGGCTTTTCAAGATGGGGTTTCTTTCTGTAGCAGACCTGACTGTCCTGGAACATGCTTTGTAGACAAGGCTGTCCTCAAACTCACAGAGATCTGTCACCTCTGCCTCTCCAGTGCTGGGTTAAAGGTGTGTGCCAACCACACCTGACTAATGTTTATGTATTTATAGAACAAAATATAAAACTTCAAAGGGGAAAGAAACTGTATTAAAATATCTTTGAAAAAAGTCTTACCAGCTATTTCAAATTGAAGAAAAAAATAATAATAATAATAAAAATCCACTGAAATTTGCCCTTTAATTTTATTTTACAGTAAATCTCAGGAGTTCATGAAAACATTTTGAACAAATGCCTAAGAACTCAAAAAGCTTTATGGAATTTACAAATAAATATATATTCTTGCCTTTTTGACAAGAAATGCTTTTTTAGCCCTATACTACTTTTCTAAAAGGTAAAAGACTTGGAAAACAGATTCATTATTTTTTTCATGATTACGAATTTAGGCCGAGGGTTGGGGAGTTAGTTCAGTGAGCAGCCACAAAGCCTTCGGTTTGGTCCTCAGCTCCTAGGGGCAAAGACAGAAACTGGGCCTACTTTATCATGGTTGCCTATAGAGGTAGCTGTTTCACCAGGGGTAGCTATAAGAGTTTCTTCATCCTCTTAGTAGAAAAAAATGCTTGGAAGCAGTACGTTTTACTTTTTGTCTTTACAGCATAAGGCACGATGATTTTAAGTCACTTCTTTTCCTATTTAAAATGATCAGATGAAAGAAATGAGCTCCTCAATCATTGACTTTTAAGTGATTTTCTTTACACACTCTTACATTGCACTAGTAGGTACATAATATCAGTTTCATTATTTTGAAAATTAATTTAAATATCATTTCAGTGTTTGCTTTTCAGCTGGATCATTATATTTTCTTTGTCAGCTTTTCTTTGCTATACTAATTCTCTTCTTGGTATCTCTATCTGGTAATGATGTAATTAAGGACAGTGTTGTGAACACTTTGGAGGACACTTAGAGCAATGATGTGTATTGCTACTACCACCATTACTATCCATGGTGTGGTTATGTAACAGCACAGAGAGGACTGTCTGAACCTTTTACCTTTACAAGAAGCTAGGCTCACTGTGTTGTTTGATTTGTTGTTTGTTCGTTAATTTCATTGCTAGAAAGGATAGTAAGACCCTTGTTCACACACAAACTCAATTCACTCAGAATTTTTGTTCAAAAACTGAACTTACTTTTTGCTAAACTTTTTTTGTTATTCTTTAAGATTTATAAATGTGTTGAATTGCATAATGATTGATTGGAAAATTTTGGATTTAGAAAACTCATGAACTGTCAGTCTCAATGTACATGTTAGATTATATAGAGAATTAAGTACCAAACCACAATTTGTTTCAAAATAAGTTCTACTTTTAAAAGAATAAATTTTAGTCCCTAAATTTGTATGACCTGATACATGAAGCTTCTCAGGCAGTATCTATTCCTGTACAGTTTGATCATTGTTATTCTGAGAGTTGACTGATAAAGTAGAGCTATTTTGGATTTTTGTGACTTGTAGTCTGGCGTTATATTGGGTAGAGGTGGTCTCATTAACACCTTCAATTAAGTGACTTGAGATTGCATGTTAGTGTTCTACAGTTAGTGTTCTACTTGGACGGTTATAAAATCTGTTAAAAATGTGTTATGTCTTAAGGATACCTTACTATATGAAAATCTTTTTTTTTCCTTCCCCCTATGTTCCTTTGAGCATCTTCTCATTCTATAAGGAGAAGGGACCTATGTTTTGCCTAATCAGGAACTACTAGCTGAATAGGTTTTTCTTTTTTTAGACAGGGTCTCTTTCTGACTGCCTCACTCATCACCCATCAGTATGTGGACCAGACTGGCCTTGAACTCACAGAGATCCTTGCCTCTACCTCCTGACTTATGGGATACATGCATGCATCACCCATCCAGAAACATTCTAAGTTTTTTTAAAAACAGTGTTTGTGTTTACGTGTCTGTGCATGAAGTATGTGTGTCGAGATCAGAGGACACACATGGAGTTAGTTCTCCTTCCACCTCACATGGGTTCTAGGAATTGACTCAGTTTGTCAGGCTGCATGCCCAGTACTTTATCCACCGAGCCATCTCATCTCTCTGTCCCTGAAACTCCTTTTTAAGAGTTTACTTACTTGCTGCTGTAATTTCGACATACAAAAATGACTTCTGTTCAGTATAGTTTTAAAAGTTATTTTTGTTAAGTTAACTTGAAAATGTATGGGCAAGACTGTTGGAGCCAGCCGATGAGTCAACTGGGTAGCTGGGTAGAGGTGTGAGGATGAAGAGACAATGAAGGAGACAGAACAAAGTCCAGAGAACGGCCAGTCAATGCCAGACAGTCCCGAGTTTATTTCACAGCCAGCTTATCTACAAACTGAAAGGCAGAGGTAGCACAATGCACAGCATAGGCATTCAAACACTGTCTACCCTGTCCTTGAGTCAAGGAGCAGGCAGTTTCGTTTTCTGTCATGGTGTGCCTCCAGCTGGTGTCAACAGCCTGAGTTTAGCTAGATAATATGTTCTTTCCCATGGGCTAGTCAGTTTTCAAAATACTTACAGGTTCACAAAATTGAATCAGAAATTTATTTTTTGTCAATTATGTTGTGCTCTATTGGTATGACTGAAAATTTTTAAGTAGCATTGCTTCAAGACCTTTGGTGTGTTGATTAATTAAGTAAATACTCAAAGAATGTGTTCCTTCACCTGAGTTTTGTCTGTTATGTACACACTAGCATGTTTACATCGTTGGAAACTTTTAGTATTTTGAAGATTGTTTACAGTCTTGAAATGTTGGTAAGGCTGGGCAGCAAATACCTCAGTAATTTTATGTAGGTTTTATTTCTCTTGATATTTCACTTCTAGATCATGAGAATACTTTGTTAGCAAGAAAAAAGTTTGCTCTTGTAGCTAGGCCTTTTGCTTTTTTGATACTGTTTATTGTCACTTTGGATCATCTGGGAATGACTTGTTTAATTAAGGCATGACAAGGGCTTCAGGAAGGCTCCTCCCATCAGGGCTCACAGGACCTGGCAGAGCTGGAAGGCAATGGGAGAGCTGTGGTGTGTCTTTGTTGCAATGAGGACTTCTTAGATCCCTTTTACACTTGAATTTATTTACTTGCCTCCAGAAGAAATCCTGTGATTAAGGTTACCTGTGACTTTATTGCTACCTTTCCTATTATGGTATGGAATTAATAGTTGATTGAGTTTTAACTGTCATTTTTCTATAGGTTTTAAAGCTTTCATAAAAAGAAATCAGCAAACAATTAAAAAGATCAGTGGTTGATGACCTTTCAATCACTTTAATGCCATAAGACTTAGAAAAGCATTTTTTTGCATTCAGATTTTTATCTATACTTTTTTCCCTTCCTGTTAGAACAAGTAGTTTCCCCCTATTTTCCTGTAGGCAACATTTACCTACAAGTGAATCCTTAAAACTTACCTCTTTAATAGTTGCATAGCTGCCTGGTGTGGGTGCTGGGAAGTGAATTTAAGTCCTTTGGAAAAGCAGCAAATGTTCTTAACCACTGAGCCATCTCTCCAGACCATAGTGAGGATATTAATTGGGATAATTTTGTTAGAACAGGAAGAAAAGTACCTGATAGAAAAGAAAATGCTAGAATAAGCAGTTGCCACTACCTTAATCAATGTCAATGTCTTTTAGGACATACAAGGCTATGACAAGTACATAAGAAAGGAATGGATTTTTAACATCTGTAGGATATACGAGGATATGACAGGAACATTGACAATTCCTGTTGTAAGTCTTGCTTTTTTTTCTATGATTTCCTTGAAGTTAGTCTAACCACTTTATTGAAAATAAATAGTAAAGGAATATGTTAGTCTATGGATAAATGAATTTTATCTTATAAGCTCTATAATATAAACGAAAATGCAGAAGTACTGTAAAAAGTATATGGTTTTAAAAATGGCATTATTTAAAAACCAAATAAGCAACTATTCAGCAGTTAGTTGGCTGCTTAATAGACAGTGGTAAGGATTAGTGCATCGGCATGTTCTTTTTTAACTTATGTTACTGAGATGAAACACTGAAAAAAGCAGCCGAAGGGAGCAAGTGGTTCGTTCAGCTTACCAGTCCAGGTTAGACTTGTGACTTGAGGGATGTCATAGCAACAGGAGCTGGAGACATGTGCTCGCACCGTCTCCACAGTCAAGAGCAGAGAGAGTGCGCCATGCAGCTTGCTTGTTACTCAGCCAGACTTCTTCACTCTTTTTTTTTTTTTTTTTGGTTTTTCGAGACAGGGTTTCTCTGTGTAGCTTTGCGCCTTTCCTGGAGCTCACTTGGTAGCCCAGGCTGACCTCGAACTCACAGAGATCCGCCTGGCTCTGCCTCCCGAGTGCTGGGATTAAAGACGTGTGCCACCAACGCCGGGCTGACTTCTTCACTCTTTAACAGTTGAGGGCCCAGCCCATGAAATGGTACCTTCAATATTCAGGGCGAGTCTTCCTGCACTAATTAATATTTAAGATTGTCTATCACAGACATTTCCACAGACCAACCTGATAAAAACAGTCAATTGAGATTCTTCCCAGGTAATTCTAAGTTATGGCAAGTTGACATTTAAAAGCAAATAGCAATTCTATAATTAATGTAGTTTATGAGGATGAAACTATGAAGTAATATGAATTCATAAAAAAGTTAGAATTTTTACTTCATGAAAAATAGGATAGTTATTTTGATGATGGGCTTCAGTTTTAACCTCTTTTATTGTGTGATAGAGTATAAATTACCTTTTTGGAATTGAGAATATCTTCAGAAATGGAGATATTAAATGAATTGATAGGTGCTTATAGCAGTGTCTGAGTATATGTTAAGGTTATTTATATTATTATACCATAATGTAGTTTTAACTATAATGTATATGAATAAATAGTACTTTTTACTGTTTTAGCCTTTATGTTGTTAGGTTTGAGGCACACATGAACCTTTCTTTCCCTATGGGCATTTTGCCTGCATATATGCCTGTGCATTACATGCATGCCTGTGCATTACATGCATGCCTGGAGCACTAAGAGGGTGTCAGCTCCCCAGGACTGGATTTGGAGCTACCATGTTGGTGCTGGGAATGGAGCCCGGGTCTTCTGGGAAAGCAGCCAGTGCTCTTAACCTCTAAGCCATGTCTCTAGGCCCTGAACATGTATTTTCAAGGTACTTGCTTTCTTCACCCCTGAATCTTCTGGGAGATTAAGTTCATTGTCTATAATTTCTGTAATGCAGTGGATACTAGCTACTTTCTATCTCGCTCCTGCTTTGAGATCAGATGCAGCTGTCGGGGTAGAAATCTGAAAGGTGAAGCTTTCATCAAAATGCCCACATAAGCATTTTCTTCAAAACAGGGATCTGAATGTGCGTCTTACGTGTGCCCATGCACACTCATGTGGAGGCCAGAGGAGGGTGTCTGGTGAAGCCATCGTTTTCTGCTTTGCACCTCAGTCTTGTGAGGCAGAGTGTCTTTCATTGAGCTAGAAGCTCACAGTTCAGTGAGGCTGGGTGACCAGTGAGCTCTGGGAACCCACTTACTTCCTCATTGGGTTACAGATGTGTGCCATGCCCTGCTTTTATGCGAGTGCTGAGGATTTGAACTCTTGATTTCACAGCAAGCACTTTCACCCACTGAGCCGTCTCCCTCGTCCTGCTTGTCTAAATATAAAACAGTTGTATTTGGGATACAGCACGTAGTATAATCTTTTGTGTTTGCTGCTGGGGATGAGCCCAGGGCCTTGTGTATGCTAAGCACACACCTAAAACGAACAGAACAATCCCTTTTCCCAAATGTATTCGTCCCTTGAGCCATTCTTACCTCTAGACATTCTCATTTTCCCTTAATTTATATTTTCTTGTTTTTAAAAAAAATGAGCTAAACTGTTTAAATTTTAGAATTCATGTTGAGATATAAGTAAATGCAGGCACTAATATGACTATGTTTAAGTCTTTTACCAAAATCTTTTAAAGAAAACATGATAGTCGGTTGAACCCCCTTTCTTTTAAGCCAAGGCCATGTGCAGTGGTGAAATTCAAGTTTCAAGCTTACCTTCGGTCATATCTCCCACAGTGAGTCGCTGTGACTGTCTTTCAGTTTTTGACGGTTGCATAGTAACTTTCCCTTTATGGGTTTACAGTTTCTTTAGGCAATGTTAATTTATATATAGTTAAGTAAATTTTTATTTTTTTGCTGATGAGTCAAGTTGCAAACACTTTAAAAAATATATATACTTTATTGGAAAATTTTTTATACAATATATTCTGATCATAGTTTCCCCTCTCCTAGCTCCTCCCAGATCCTTCCCACCTCCCCACCCACCCTGCTCCATACCCTTTTTTTCTTTCTTTTTAGAAAATAAAACAAAGAATAACAACAAATGCAAGAAACACAGACATGCATATGTACACACAAGCAAAATCCATAAAAACACAAAATTGGAAGCTATAATATATAAGCAAAAGGTCAGTAAGGCAAAAAATGCTCCCAAAAAGCAATGTGAGATTAAAAGTCTATAAAAATACCATGAGTTCATTCTGTGTTGGCCATCTACTGCTGGGCGTGGGGCCTATCCTTAAGTGATTAATATACCCAGTGAGACTTTAGAGAAAACTACATTTTCCTTGGCAAGTGGTTGTCAGTGGGAAATAGCTTCTAGGATAGGAGCTTCTGTTCTCTTCCCCTCTCAGTGCTGGGACCCCTTCTGGCTTGACTCTGTGCAGGCCCCTGTAAGGCTGCCAATCTGAGTTCATATGTGCATCACTCTGTTGTGTCTGGAATACACTGGTGTTTTCCATCCCCTCTGCCTCTTAAAATCTTTTCACCTCTTTTCCGGGACCCTAAAGGGAGGGTTTGATAAAAGCATCTCATTGGATTGAGTAGTGAACACTCTTGAATTGTGTGTAATTAGTAAGTGTGTGTGTGTGTGTGTGTGTGTGTGTGTGTGTGTGTGTAGTGTGTTGTAGGTGTACCATCATGCATGTGCAGAAGTCCAAAGAGCAGTTTGTGAAGTCCTTTATCTCCAGTCCCATGCAGGTTCTGGGCACTGAGCTCAGGCTTGTGCAGCACACACTTCTGCCTGCTGAACCCTGAGAGCCCCCGTTTCTCAGTTTTCTTTGTGTGGATCAGCAGTTTCCCCTTCTATCTCCCCGCAGTGTCACAGTGCTGTTGTCTACAAAGAGTAGTTTGTTAGATAACCTGCCAGTTCTGATTTTTCCCCTCATCTGGAACATTTTTTAATGCCTTTATGTTCAATTTCTTTTCTTTTGGTTTCTATATCATCTATTTTTTTTTTATTAATTCCTTTTTTGGGGAGAGCAAAGTTCCCCTAATTTCTGCTTCTTTTGAGAAAAGTATTTTGGGCATGAAAGAATATTATAGAAGTACATTTTCACCATATATTTGAATAATAGCGTGTATGACTACAGATTTGTACCTTTGAAATAATTTAAAAACCTCGAAGGCTTTAAAAAATTGTTTAGATTCCAATGTTCTATTTATGAAGTTTAGTATTAGTCTGATTTCAGGTTGTCTCTGAGATCTTACATGCTTCCTCCTAGAAATCTCACATTGACATTGCTTTGTTGAAGTTCTTCAAATTTGTTCAGACTGGGTACTTGGTGAGTTGTTCAGATCTGGCTGTGTGTGCCGCACAGTGATGGGGGTGTGATACCATGCCCTTCCACCTCTGTATCGAGTCACTGGTTGTCTCATCTTATTTTCTATTTGTTTCCTTTTCCTTTCTTGTTGAGATCACAAACATCATCTTTCTAAATGTTAGTTGGATTGTTATTTCTTCTATAAAATTGTAAATTTTCTTATTTTCTAAATATTTTTCTCCCCAGGTTCCTACCCGTGTTCTGTGGTTAAAATACCCTTTCTCCCCTTTTAAATGTTTCTTCTTCCATTCTCCCTCCTGTTTGCCTCTCTCCGTCCAGCCATCCTGTCTTTTTGAGACAGAGTTTTGCTGTATAGTTCAGGCCGACCTCCAGCTTGCTTTGTAGCCCAGGCCGGCCTCATATTTGGGATACTCCTCCTAGCCTCCTGAGAGTTGAGAGTCGAGCCCAGTTACTTTTCTAATTTCTTTTTTTTTCTTTTTTTTTTTTTTGTGGCTCTCTTTATTTTCTGTATATTTTCGAGTTTTGTTTTGATTTGATTTTTATCTCCAGGTTAAAGGTTTGCTTTAGTTGTTTTTTGGTTTTTCGAGACAGGGTTTCTCTGTGTAGCTTTGCGCCTTTCCTAGAACTCACTTGGTAGACCAGGCTGGCCTCGAACTGACAAAGATTCGCCTGGCTCTGCCTCCCGAGTGCTGGGATTAAAGGCGTGCGCCACCACCGCCCGGCTAGCTTTACTTGTATTTTAAGTATTACCTGTTCATTCATATTTAATGGTAAGACACTAAGGGGCATTGTCTGGGAACATTTTATGTGAGATGAATTTATTCCTTTCTGGCTTTAGCTGTACACCAAGGTGTCTGATGACACAGTCCATATTTTTAACTCTTTTTTTTTTTTTTTTTGGTGAGTGCTGTATTGCACATGATGGAATGTTTTCTTGTATTTCTGATCTTTGTTCACTAGCTAACCAATAGCATCCTCTCTTCCCTAGTCATGAAAATGAAAATATCTCCTGGCATTGCTCAGTGCTTGCAGTGGAGAACTTTCTGACTTGCTCAGTGTGCTTTTGTGCTCGCTCTTCTTTCTCTTGTGTGACGTGCATTGTGATTTTGTTATTGACATTGGACTAGGGTTTAGAGCACCAATATGTGTGGTCAGTCCAGAAGTAATACTAAAAAATTTAATTCCAAAGCTGTTTTCTTTTTAATGTCTTTATATACTTTCTTCATTTTTTTTTTCCAGGAGAAACTCAAATGAGGACCATTAGGAATAAAACTAGAGAACATTATTTTTGAGGTTTTTCAGGTGGGCTTTGTTCTGTCCTGAATCTCAGATGTGTCTTTTCATGATCTTATGTGAACTACCTTTCTCTTGGTAGGAGTCAGATGACTGCAGGAGAGGAGTTTGAGAGAACTGGAGGCAGCTTGGGCTTTATGATTGGAACATGTTGTACCACTGTTACACTCTGGCTTTGGGAGAATTATAGCTCTGTGTCCATTTGTTTTTCCCCAAGACATTAAAAAGTTTTAGTTTTAAAATTTAGATATCTAAAAGTGTCCAATTTGCTAGCCTTACATAGTTATGCAACCTTAAATAATTATAATTACAAATAAAAATTCAGTTCCTTGGTTTCTCCAGCCACATTTCGAGTCTGAGTAGTCATATGACTGTGGACTGTCCTGTGATTGAGGGCTCTCCCAGGTGAGCACACTTTGTATCACATTCACAGTTCCACGTAGATCCTGGGGTCCCTGAGTGTCAGCCTTTTATAGAGTTGGACTTGTTCACCATCATACATCATGAGTCTGCACACTCATTTCCTTTTTAAAGCTTCAAATTGTGGGAGGAATTCTCCTTATGTGGATTAAAATTCTAATAATTGTGTTTTGTTTGACTTCTGTGGCTTTACGTTTAACCTTTTTCCCCCAGACAGTGCAGTGCTTACTAGACAGCGGTGCCGATATTAACAGGCCGAATGTGTCAGGAGCCACTCCATTGTACTTTGCCTGCAGGTACGAGACTTTGTATTTCCAGACATGCTTCCCTTAAAGAATTGTACGTTTCAACTGTATTTTCACATGTAAATATTTGTGTATGTTTTCTCAAGCGCTCTTGTTTTCCTGCGAATGCTTTGCTTTCGTTTAGCATGATAAATATTCTGTTACTTAATTGCAGGAGAGAAAGCATTTTCTATTAATGTCATTATTGATGTTCTGAGATAAGATCTTACTGTGTAGCTAGGTTATTTAGAACTCAACAATGTACCTCAAGGCTGGCCTCAGACTTTAGGTCCTCTTCCCCCAGCCTCTATAATGCTGGGATTATAGGTGAGCATTATGCGCAGCATTTTATTTAATTGCCAGTGCTTTTATCTTATCTGTGGAACTTCAAGTTTAAGACAGAGCAGTAATCCAGTGAGTTCCATTGTAAGTACCTAGGTCTGTTCCCTTAGGATAAACTGTTGGATATGACTTGGTATGTGTTGTGTATTCTGTTTTTCACTCCTGTCTTGGTTATTTTTCTTGACTTGTTCATTTGTTTTCTAACTCTTGTAAGGACTTGTAGAGGACTTGCCTAGCATGGGCAAGGCCATTCTTTGATCTCCAGCACCAGGATGGTGAAAAAGCCAATCACGACATCAACAGCACAAATCAAATCAAATCAGAACAACACAAACACATATGCCTGTATGTGTTTGTGATGTGTCACATAGAGGTAGTTTGCATAGACTACATCTGTAGTCCTATGGTTGTCCCTTGGTGTCCTTGGGGGTTAGTTCTAGAACAACCTTCCTCCCCTGATGGGTAGCCAAATCTAATATAAAGTCCCTGTTGTAAAATTTCAAAGTATTTATATGTAATCTTCCTGTATAGCTTAATCATCTCTGCGTTGCTTACATCCACTATAAATGCTGTGCAGATAGTTGCACACTGTTGTTGGAGTAATGATAAGAGATAAAGTATGTACATATCCAGGATGGGAACAACTGTTGTATGCCTGACTGTATTTTCAGTCTGTCAGTATGGAATCCATAGGTGTAGATGTCAGTTGTAATATTCATTCATTTAGATTTTTATAGACATTCTAGAAATTTCTTGTCCTATTCTTTTGTATCATTTAAAAATTATTTATTTTTATTTTATATGTATGGGTTTTGCCTGCATGTACATGACGTGAATGCCTAGTGTCTGTGGAGCCCAGAAGAGAGTGTCTGATCTGGAACTGGAATCACAGATGGTTGTTAGCTGCATATGGATCCTGTGAATTAAGCCTGCATGCTTCGCAAGAGTAGCAAACACTCTTATGCGCCTTTTTTTAATATCATTTTACTAGTTTATTTTTAACAGAAAGATGTGCTTTTTTCTTGTTTTTCATTGGTATCTCTGATGCTACCTTGATCAGACTGATACAGATCATCTATTAATTTTAATTTTATCAATTTTGATTATGTGTGTGGCCATTGAGGGTTTGGACTCATAGGTGCCTGTGGAGGCCAGAAGAGGGTATCAGATGCTCTAGAGCTCGAGTTAGAGGTGATTGTCACTGACCCCCTCTTTTGGAAACTGAACTCAGGTCCTCTGCAAGAGCAGTACATACTTTTAACTACCGAGCTTTCTCTCCAACCCTCTTAAACCCTGTATTTGAGGCAGAGTACAAAGCACTGTAGTGATTCTTTCATATATATAATATATATTACTTTTTAAAACTACAGCCATATCATTTCTACCCTCACCTCACTCCATCCCTCCCTACTTGTCCTCTCTCAAAATTAATGGCCTCTTTTTCTTTGTTGTTTCTCTCTGTCTCCCCCTCTCCCCCTCTTCCTCTCTCCCCTCTCCCCCTCTCCTCCTCTTCCCCTCTTCCCCTCTCCCCCTCTCCCTCTCTCCCTCTCTCCCTTTCTCTCTCTCCTAAGTATGCAAATATGACCTATATATATATATATATATATATATATATATATATATGATCTTTTTAATTTAAATTATGTGAATTGTAAAACTTAGTGAAGATGTTATATTCAAGGGGCTTTTTACATACAACAACTTCTTGATTTTTAGTGTTCTAGTACATATCTGAGTTCAGTAGTCTCTTATTCTTAAATGATTTGATTGATTGACTGATAACCAATTCCATGATGACATGAATTTATGAAAAGTATTAGCTTGAGTTTCTGGAATAATAATTTTTGAATAGTTATTATTTTATGTGCATGGGCTTTTGCCTGTAGGTATGTCTGTGTATCATGTGCATGCAGTGCCCTTGGAGGCCAGAAGAGGGTGCCAGATACTCTGGAACTGGAGTTACAGACTGTTGTGAGCCACCATGTGGGTGCTGGGAACTGAACCTGGGTCCTCTGGAAGAGCAGCCAGTGCTTTTAACTGCTAAGTCATTTCTCCAGCCATTTACTTTAAAATTTTTCCCATGTTCTATCTTGGGTGTTTATTTTTAGATTAGACATTCCTTTGAAGCTTCCGATTTGATTGTTCACAGGCCAATTGCATTATTATAAAATCTCTCAGATTTTAACATGTCCAGAATACAACATCGTATTTTTCTCTTCATATCTTTCTTGTGCCCTTTGTCCTCCTACTTATTCAGTGCAGAAGTCAGATCATTATTTCTTAGTACCGCTCTGACTCTGAACTTGGAACCTGTTCTCAATAGTAAGTTCTTTAAAGTCGGCTTGAGAACATGTTCTGCATCTCTAGTCTCTTTAAAACCACTTTAGAGTGCTGAGGAGTTGGCCTGGTCCCGCCGACTCCACTTTTGCTTCCCTTTGGTAAATGTCTTCCTCGGCAAAGCGACCTTTTGGGGTAATAAAGAAGAATGAGTTTTGCCAGGTCAGAACCTGCCAGTGCTCTTCGCTGCACTTCACATGAAACCTCTTTTCTCTTGGCCTGTGAGACTCAGTCAGCGGCACTCCCGGGGCCTGAGCCACGCTGTTCTTTCTGAGTTCTCCGAGTGCACATGCCCACTGTGTTTTACACAGTTGTGCTTTACACAGTTGTGTTTTACACAGTTGTGCTTTACACAGTTGTGCTTTGCTGGGTGTTTTGTATGGCTGACTCCTTCACACTTTAGCTGTTACTTGATTCCCACCCTGCCCTCCTCTTTGCTTGAGTTAGGAGTGTGATCCAGGCTGGTCTCAACCTTGTGATCCTCCTGCTTCTGCCTCCCTTGTGCTTGAATTAGAGACATGTGTTGCCAAACCTGGTGTCTTGGTGTGCTTTTTGTTGCTGTGATAACACACTGACCAAAAACAACTTGGGAAAGGAAGGGTCTGTTTGGCTTATGTGTGCTGCGTCACACAGTACAACGAGGAAAGCCAAAGCAGGAGTTTAAGGCAGGAGAGACTCTGGAGGAGCACTGCTTCCTGGCTTGCTCTTCATGGCTTGCTCAGCTTGCTTTCTTATCCATCTGTGACCGCCATCCTGGGTGTCACTGCCTACAGTGGACTGCAGAGTTCAGTCTCTCATGTCAATCATTAATTTAAGAAGATGCCCTACAGACTTGCCTACAGCATATTCGATGGAGGCATTTTTCTTAATTGAAGTTCTCATCCCCAGTAACTCTAGCTTGTGTCAAGTTGGCAAACTAACCCGGACACGTGACTTTAACCTGCCTTTTAGAAGCAAAATTCTGATCAATTTAAATAGGTCTCTAATCAGATTTTCTGTTATAGTGTCATAGCATTTTGTAACTTCTACCTACTTATTTACTGTTTGTAGTCTCTCTCAACTTCAGAGAAAGCAAAAAGAGTGTTTCTTTTTACCACTTTCTGCCTAATGTTTGTACAGTACTTAGATGTTTACTGTGTGCTTGTGAGTGAATCCCTCTAGTTAATCCAAAACAATGATTTAAAATAGTTAATACAATATTATATTATTATGTAGAACTGAAATATTCCTATAGCTAGTCTGAATACAAGAATATTGCTAAAAGATTGTTTTAAAAGTAGTTATTCTTTGAACTGTATTTATATCAAAGATTTTTTAAAACTCAAGTATGTGCTTGTATGTGTGTGGTACTGGGAATTGAACCCAGGGACCTTTGCCATGCTAAGCTATTCTTAATTTTTATTTTAAAGACAGGGTGTTGTTGTAGTCCAGGATGGTTTGGGACTCACTACATATGGCCAAATGTGGTCTGGAATTCATAACAGCCCTTCTACCTTAGCCAAATGCTTGGCATTATGGGCATGAACCACCAAGCAGGCTATTAAGTTTTCATTTAGCAAGCATTGGATCTTTTTGAAAAAGGTAAGAAGTGAAAGGAAAAAGAAATTTGTCACCGTAGGAGAATGATATATGGGGCACTAATCATTTGAAGGCACTTCTTTTTGTTTCTAAACTATCTTTATTTGTGTATGGTGGCACCTGAGTGTATGTGTGTGAGCTGCTGCGTGTGTGTGGAGGTCAGAGGAGAATGTTAAGTGTTTAATAAGCCCAAGTGATCCTCCTGTCTCTGCTTCTCAAATGGTGCTAGGGTTCTAGGTGTGCATGCCTGGCTATTTACACAGGTGCTGGGGATTTGAAATCAGCTCCTCAGGCTTGCTCAACGTGCACTGTTAACTCACTGAGCCATCTCTGCAGCCCTGAAGGCATGCTTCAATTGTACTGTGGTGTATAGAGTCTCAGTTATTTTCTCTATTTACAGATAACTAGGAAAAGTAAGATAAATTGGAATATATATGTATGTATGTATGTATGTATGTATGTAAGTTAGTAAGATGTTGATGGAGTTTTAGAGGTCCTTGTAGAGTTACAAAGGTATAAGCTTCAGAGCATAGAGTGTAATTCCTGTCAAACAATTCTTTTCAGTTAGCGAACTCAGAATCAAAATAGTATGTAAAATAACCTTCAAATTTAAATCCACAACCTTAGGGAATAGTAAAATATAGTTTCTGTTCATAAGCAATTAAAAAAGTTACTACTCTAATTCCCATTACTACACACTCTGGTGGAAGTTCTAGGACATTAAGGCTGAAAGAGCCCAAAGTTAGAAAGCTGAAGGATTTTGAGAAACCATTCTGTTGTCATAAACTACACTATCATGCCCTTGTAAAGAGTATTATCTCAGTCAATATAAAAATGAGTCTAGGGAGAGAGCGAGCTAGTTTTGTTTAATGGTGGGGCCCCTGGTAAGGTGATGACTCTGCACCGGACAGCCCAGCAGCACATGTTGAACTCAGTGGGTTATTGGCAATTTAAAAGAAAAGGACGTGCAAGTGCAGGGAGGAAGTCTGAAAGGATTTAGGAGGAGGGTAAATATGAAATTATCAGAGAATTAATAAAAATATATATGTATAAACTAGCCTTAATTTTTATAAAGAATAATTGCCTATTCAGTAAACTTCCCTAGTTATTTGGATTAAAAATTTCTTGTGCCCCCAAATAATGCTGAAATATAGTCAACTATTCAAAACATCAGCCTACTTGGGTATAACCCAAAATACACCACAGTGTTTTCCATTGAGGCTAATTGTATTCCATTTATATCTTAGCTACAAGGCATTACATATCATCCGTGTATTTCTGTGTAACTTAATGGATATAATTATAAAGCTTGGTGGAAATAGTTATAAAGATGGCTATTAAGAATAGTTGACAATTAAAAAAAATCTTAGCCAGGCATGATAGTGCTGCTCTTTAGTTTCGATGATCAGGAGGCAGAGGTAAGGAGATCTCTGTGATTTCAAGGCTATCCTGGTCTACAAAGCAAGTTCCAGGCCATCTAGGGCTACATAGCGAGACCCTGTCTCAAAAATCAAAATATTCTTTCTGTAACTCTTTACAGTGCTGCGACTCTGTCATAGAATAGTTGTAAAATGTTAGTTTTACATATGTTGCTCTTGGAGCACTGATTGTGCTCTTCACATCTTGTAATTTATAAACAATTGCTTCTTGTTTTAATACGTTTTTGAAATGAAGTGCCCCATCATTGTAAGCCTGATCTTCAGATAGAATTTAGAAATCTAGCTTTCTTAAAATGTTGTAGTGGCATTTTGTTTTCTTCATGCTAAATATTCTTTTTTTAATTCATTTTTTAATAATTTTCTTTACAAAAAGATTTAAAATTTTTTTATGTGTGTTTTGCCTGCTTGTATGTCTTTGTACTGTGTGAGTGCCTGGTACCCACATCGGTCAGAAGAGGGCATTAGATTCTCTGGAACTGGAGTAACAGATGACTGTGAGGTATCGCATGGATGTTGGGACCTGAACCCTGATCTTCTCCAAGAGTAGCAAATGCTCTTAACTGCTGAGCCATCTCTCCAGCCCCAAGATTTATTTTACTTTTACTTGTGTGTGTGTGTGTGTGTGTGTGTGTGTGTGTGTGTGTGTGTGTGTGT